>LBNU01005137.1:67152-112935 GCA_014162995.1 Artemisia annua
AAAAGAGAGAGAATGCTTAAAACGAGATCACAGCCTACTAGATAGAAGCGAAGATTCACGATGCCACTATGGACGCTTTACCTGGATGGTAATGGTTACGACCAACATGGTATAACAAAAAGAGAATAAAAGATATGACTTAGATAGAATAAGAAGATCATTAAGAAAAAGTAAAATTAAAATATCACTGAAAGGAGGTCTAGTGAGTAGACCTAATTAAATAAAATCTAACCTAAAACAATAACTATTTCCCCGGCCAGCGGCGCCAAAAACTTGATGCGTAGGGATTGCTTTTACGGCACTTTGTTTTACCTCTCAAGGGGGGGGGAAAAAAAAAAAAAAAAAAAAAAAAAAAAATTTCTCAAGAGGCTTACAATCCCCACCAGGGCAGTGTACCTGACGAGGTAGTTAGTGTAGTGGCAAGTACCGGGGATTGATCGTTCTCTCACAGGTGAATATGTTCGTTAGGTTACAAGACTACTCTTAATTAAGGTCTAAGGGGTGGGGATTATTATTTGTATTTTTATGGTTTTTTTATGAAAGCAGTAAGATTTCTCGGTTTTGAGACGTGAGTGGCGGAAATTAGTTGCTAGTCAACTAACCCCAAGTTATCTACTTATTGCCAATTAAATTAAAGTTGAGAAAACAATGGTGGGGAACAGTAAGTGTTTACTTAGATGTTCTTACTCCCTAACTATCTTTTACCATGTTAATTTAGTAATGTTGAGTTTTGCCGTGGTGACGGGTGTATTCCTAAACAAGTGTAGGAGTGCTTCAATTCCTAACTCTATAAGCTCCTACCTCACTCTAATGACGAATACGTCAAGTATCCTTATCATAAGCTCACCGATAGCAACCTCGCATGAAATACTAATCCTTAAAATCGATTAACGCACATACGATTCACGGTTTCCTTCCAAGACGTTCAAGTTTGTTTACCATATAGGAAGTTAGCGTTTTCTTAAGTCTAACGTAGATGAAACATTCATCCAAATAGCACAATCACAACATACACATCACATGACAATCATAGTTAGGTTTCAATTAGATCTAAGCAAACACAATGTTAATTGTAGCCTGCAATGTTGAAGGGAAAGAAAAGCACAAACATAGATCATTTAACCCCCCAATACATAGACATATTGTATGGATTGATGAAGACTTATCTTAGATTAAACATGCAAGTTAGAGGGGTAAAAGTACCTCTAAGGTCTGTGATACACGAGCTAGGGTTTAACCCTTAAGTTCTCCACCAAGTTCCTCCTTTAAATCAATAAAATTCGTCCTATATATATAGGAAATACGGGCTGACGGCGTCAGCCCAAGGTGTGACGCCGTCACGCCGACGATTAGGGTTTTGTGATGGCCTTCTTGACGTCGTCACGCCGCCTTGTTCCAGATCTGACGGCCTTCCCTGACGCCGTCACCAGACTAGGCTAAAAACTCTCTGGCCCGTCATGAGTAACTTCCAATTTCTTCACTTCATTTGTTCCTGACGTCGTCACGTTGAAGCTTGTGACGCCGTCACCTTCTGTGCACTTTAGGGTCTTTTGAGATTTTGTTGTTTTCCGCACTTTTTCACTCCGAAAATGCCCGAAAATGCTTTTTTTGTGATTTTCTCCTCAAAAGTACCTAAAATGAGAAAAGAAACGACTTTGGGTGAAATCCGATCCAATAATATACGAATTAGGACTCAAACAGACCCCTAAAAACGTAACATTTTTCGTCTCATCAGAGGGAAATGATTATACCACGTCTGAGGCTAACTCCATGAACCATCATTCACGACATCAACCACCTTTTCTCGTTTATTATGCCCCGCATTACTAACCGCCCTATGCGTCACACGATTCATCAGAGGACATAATTCATCCCATGTATCATACCACACTGAAGCTTTGCCTCCATTAAGTAATGTATCTTATCAACAAATTAAATTAAATGATTTTAATAGCGTAGTTTTTAGATTTTAAAAGAAAAAGGCTTCGTAGGTGAATCTTCGATTTGACTTTTGCCTTGCACTTTCATTTAGCCGTTTACTCTCGCAACCCCGTTTTTTCTCAAAAAATGAAAAAAAAAATGAAAAATTTTGAAAATTTTCAAAGAAAAAAATGATGAAAATGATGTGAAAAAAAAATGTGAAAAAGTTAAAAAAAGATGTGTAAAAATATAATAAGTGTTTTGACACCTTGTTGACTTTCCAGCTGGCGAGAGTAGGAATAAAATTTTGACTTGATCCAGGCGTGTTGAGCCCTAGTTTGTTCCCTTAACCAATGATGATCATAAAAGCTTTTGTTAGTCTTGTACACAAGGAGCTACTCTTTTGTCGGCTCCCGTACTTGACTTTTAATATGCATGGCTTAAAGAGCTTTCGCTAGTCTCTTACACTAGGAGCTAACGCGAATTCTTTCTAAGAGTTTGCAAGTTCCCGTATTTGACTTTATATATGCGTGGCTTGATCATCGGCTAAGCATCCGCGGATTTCATTATTTGAGATTTTCAAAATGCGGAGAACGAGAAATGATAGAGTTTATTTAGAAGTTAGATGCTAAGCGTGGAGTAGTTGGTTCTCTTTAGAGCTCATCGTAGGTACTTGTGACTTTTTGCTCCCACCAAATTGTTTCACCCCATATTATGTGTATAAATAATTAAAGATGTTACGTTTGGGCGAAATTTAGTTTTTTATCGTCTTAAGAGAATCTTTACTTTAAAAATTGGGTACACATCAAGGATACACGCCATTTTGAGTTGTATTGTATTGTATTCCGTTATACATATGTAGTTTCGGAGCTACCCTTTAAAGCCCGGTATTCGTATGAGCTAAGGTGCTTTAAGACTTCGGATTGAGATCGGGCCTTGGATCCTACTTCTAACCTAATAAGTTGGCGGTAGGTCTTGGATTGAAACCGTGAAGGTTCGGGGTCGAGAAGTTACTAAGGCAAGAGAAAAGTAAAAAAAAAATGAATAAGTATGGATTGATTAGTGCTATTGTTGTAAGACAAAAGTTGTTGGCGCGTGATGTGCATGTGGACGGTCCTAGATCGGGCGCATGATGTGCACGTGAAAGTACTCCGCTACTAATGTCTTTGATTATGTATGAGTTCGATTCATTGATGTATATGTTAGTTTGTATCCTAATTCCTTGATGTGGACCTCATTTTTAAGGCAACGATTCTTAAGAGAAGATCGAAAACTACTTAGCGTCTTAATTTAGTATCTTTATCGGACTAATAATTATGAAAACGAGATGTTTATGAAGAAATTCATTTCTCTCACAAAAATAAAATAAGTAGATACAAAAATAGGAAAATGGGAGCGAGAAGTTATTACACAAGTAACTACCATGAGTAGCGTTAGCATCTAACTTGTAAGTAGGCTGTGATCTCGTTTTTAAGCTTAGTTTGGGGACTTGTGAAAAATCAAGGATGACGAACTTTATCCGTATGGTCACGTCTCTATGAGATGTGTTTCTACTTTTTGACCCTAAACGTTATTGCAAAAATAATGAAAGTCAACATACCGTCACAAGAATAAAGTGTGAAAAATATAAAAATACAAAAATAGTAATGTAAAGTTAGTACGTTAAATAAAATGGGTAAACGGGGCGTTTTAGGGAATAAATGATTTTGAAATCTCTTTTGAACGTTCTTGCTACTTTTCAAAGTTAGTAAAAAGAGTTTCTAAATTATTTATCTCAAGAGCGTGACGTGATTACATTGCGTGAGGACACGGCAATACCTTAGTCTGGGGGATTTTGGTATTTGTTTATACACATACCTTTTATTGACCAAAACCCGACCAAATTGACCAAAAACTAACCCATAAATGCCAAATATTTGTGTTTTTGTGTTTTTGAATATGCAGGCATGGATTTATAAGAAAAGGACGAAAAATTACAAGAAAATGACAAAACGAGCACGAGAATTGGAAAAGTGTCAAAAGCCGGAGCCGGGAGAGCTAAGTGATCTAAGGAAAGCTCATATGGTCATAAGGAGTCCTTAAAGTTTCAGAAATGGCAAGATTAGCCCTTGAAGAAAAAGTTTCAGAAATGGCAACAATGGCCCTTCAACTTTCAAAGATTGGCAAAATTGGTCCTTTGAAGAATAATTTTTGAAGTTTTGACATCAAAGGTCCCTCATCAATCAATGAATTGGCAACATGAACCCTTGGATAATATTTGTGAAGTTGACAGTTTTGGTCCTTACAATTTCAGAAAGTGCAAAGTTCCTTTGGATTATTTACTACACATAAACTCTTATACACTTAACCCAAATAACTTAAACCCATTACCCAAACAAATCCTTAAACCCAACACACCCACTGCCAGGCCCAAGCAAATAACAAAGCCCACTCCCTTTTCTTTGCTAAACCCGTAACCCACAACCCCATCCCACAACCCAACCAGTTAATAAAAAAATTAACCCCTTCCCTCCTTTTACTGTTCTTCTCCTTCACCCCACCTTTCACCCTGTAAAAACCTCGTACCAATCAAATCATAGACCCAACCTCGTACTAAGAATCCTTCTAGAAGGCCTGCCAAGGTGTCAGAAATGTTGTCATAAATCCTCCCACATGGCTAATTCGAGCTCTCTGATTGGTTACACCTACGTGGCTTGAAGATAAGATTATGATCCAATGGCTACAATGAGGTGGGATGTCGACATAAGGATAAGAAGGAGATTGTATGGCCAAGATTGAGCATCCAAAGGCTTCCAAAACCCTAGCACCACTCTCCCCTGCACTCCTATATAAACCCCCCTCTGTAAACGTTTAGGGTGTGTAGGTTTTATGTAACTAAATGCTGTCATTTTGTTTTCTCAATGTTTTGTAATGATGTTTTCTTAATGAAGTTTCAGTGATTTCCTTTAACTTTTGTCTAATCTTCTTATTGCTTATAGTAGCTTTTAGCTTAAATAGTAGTTAAATTAGATTATTTTCTGTTCTATAAATCCTTTTTAATCCTTCTTTAGCCTTTATAAACCTCTATTTTCTGTATTTCATTAACTTTTAAGAAAATACAAAAAAATAAGAAAAACCAAGAAAAATACAAAAAGATTTTTACTTTATTTAAATCCAGCTTACATATAAGTTTCTTTAGTAGTTTATAAGCTCATATTAGCTTTCTAGCTCTTGTGAGTGAGTTTTATAGTTCTAATCATTCAATAGCTCTCATTCTCACTTAAGGTCAACAAAAAGTCAACTGAAGCAAAGTTATGGTGAAATGTGGGTTACTTGATAGCTTGAGACAGAAAGGGAAGGTCTCAGCCTATCTTAAAGATAGGCAAGCATAGTGAACCCCCTCTGTTTGAGCTGAGGGGGATGTTCTTATGAGTTTCTCATTTTTTATTTCCTCTAAATCCTATTTAATGCTTAGACCTACTGTAGTTTAGCTTATCTGTGCTTGTGTCTGCTATTTGTAGTGATTTGAGTGCTTATGTTTAGCTTTCATGTGCTTTAGTCTATAGTTCCATCTTAACTGCTCTATTTTAGTGAAATTTGCATATTCATGTTCTAGGAGTTCTTAGGTGTGTTTGTTGGTTAGAATAGTCTAAATATTGATTAGAGAATCTGTTATAATCATAAAATCAGTAGCTTTAAGTTTAAAATATAGAATTGTAGTGTAAACTTAGATATTAAGGACTGTTTGGATTTGTTATGTTATTGTTGTTCTGGTTGTTGTTTTGCTGAGATTTCTGCACACTTAGTCTTTATTAGGTCCATTTAGGTTGTTAGAGTCATAATATTGGGCACTTTAATATATAAAGTCAAAATTGCTTGTTGAATCTCTTCACTGCTGCTATATTGGTAAACTGTTCTTGTAATCTTGCTCATAGGTTACATTTGTGTTAGTGTTTCTGATTTCAGTGCTTAAACAAGTTCCTTATACACCTAGTGATAGTTTTGATCTGTTGAAATTGGAAATAGTCAAACTTAGAAAGCAAACAAAAAAGGTCAACTGTCTGCTGCACTGTAGCAACTGAACCAGTTTTCATTGCTGAACTTGCATCAAATTAGTGTTCAATTGACCATTACAAATTAGGGATTTTGTATTTTTTGTGTTCTCTGGTGGGTAATCTTGCTTTGCCCGCCTAACATTCTAGAAATTAGCTTGTTGGACTGCTTATTGAGTGCTTTTAGTTGACTGCCTAAACCTAGTTTCTGTCTTATCTTTGCAACTGCTTATGTGCTTTTTGATCTCATTTGTGTGCTTATCTGTATGTTCTGAGTTGATACATGCTTGATTAAGTTGTTTCTACTGTGTTTGAGCTTTTTGTGGACATAAGTGCTTATTAGCTTAAAAATAAGCTCTTATTGAAACTGCTTTTTAGCCCAACTGCTTATTTAGGTTTAGTAATCTGTCACTTTTATTTTTCCTAGGTTCTAAATAATATTTTTAAATTTCCAGAAAAATTTCATAATTAATTAAGTCCATTTGCTATTTATTTTAATTAAAGTTAGTTTTAAATCATTTTAATTAGTTTTTAATTAATATTAATTCAAGAAAAATCCAAAAAAAAATATTTTTATTTTTAAAATCAGTTTTTAGTTAAATTAGAATTATAAAAAAGTAATTTTTCATTTTTCTTAATTATTTGCAATTTAATACATTTTAATAGTTAAATTAGAATTTAAATTAACTTAAATCCATTTTAATTAATAATAAATCACAAAAAGACAAAAAGAAATTTTATTTTAATTTCAATAATAGTTTTCAGTTAAGTTAGATTTTGTAAAATTAAATTTTCACTTTTTAAGTTATTTTACATATTTATTTACTATTTAAACCTTAAACAAAAATACAAAAAGAGTTTTTAATTAATTCAAATTAAAGAAAAGAAAACAAAAATATATAATTTTAATTTTCCAAAAAGTTTTTAATTTCATTTAGGATTTTATAAAATTTAGTTTTCCCCCGTAGACCTTTTAATTTTATTAGTTTCTTTAAATCTCGGGATTAGCCCGGGATTTGCGTTAATTACGTCTAATTTTACGTTTTTAATTAGTGTGCTTTGATTACGTGTGTTATTTACGAGTTTCCTTAATTGTAGTTTTAAAATCAACACAATCCCTTTTATTTCACTTTTCTTTACACAAATTCACAAATCGATAACTACGGTTCCATTCACCTTCACACGGATCACGACCCGGGTATTTCTTATTCGTTGAGAAATTACTTGGATAATATACTATACTATAAAAAAAATGACCTAATCAGTACACATGTAATTAAAAATTAGTATAGGTTGTAGTGATGTAAAATAGTAACTTGATGTATTTATAACTAGTTATAAGTCCCGTACACGCACGGGGTTCATAAATAAATCAACTTTAATTTAATCCTAGTGCTAAATGTTATTCTTATAGACATGTAATAAACTTTCAAAACATAACAAAGACTATTAGCGTACGTTTTTACTCCCCCATCCCACTTTATGCAAAACATAGCAAAGAGGCTCCTTTGGATTGAGCTCCTACTAAGCTTCAATTCATGTAACCATGGCGTCTCTAGCTTCACAAAGTAGCCTATTTTGTCTTTAACATGCTTTGACAACTCAATGTAACATGAGTGAATCACTGAATCATGGTGCGCTATTTTGGGATGCTCGTTGTTTGAAAAATTAGGATGATATACTCTCTTCAATTCAATAAATGGGTTGTTAGCTTTGTGATGTCATATGAGGCCTATGTAAGAGGCCCCTAAGGAAGCCTGGGAAGCACAGATCAAGTAAACTATGAAAACATCAGCCATGTTTTTTCATAGAGTTCTCTTCCTTTTTAGCAAGCATCTAAATCATTAGAAGGTTCTCCGATGTCGTCATTCATAGTTATTTTGATAGATCACGCTCGTTCCAGCCACATGTCTTCATCTCAGCCACTGCACTATGAAGTAATATAAATCAATAATTTTTCTAATCATAACAGCAAAATATCAACACCAATACAATGTGCCAACGGTGATAAATCATCAGATTGATTAGGGAACAAAGAACTCCCTATAGGTTTTTACAAACTATTCAAACAAAGATTTTCAAAGGTTGGTGTCTTTGTTATTTTTGATTTAATGTTAAAAAGATTACATATGAGTAGGTAAGACGTCAAAAACAATAGCTAATTATTTAATCAAATGGTTACTGATATGCATAACTCAATTTATCACGTTATACACCTCTAGCTCTTTTAACATGCTTTCATAAAAGCTCTTAGTCGAAAATTTAGAGATACTATCCTTTCTCAAAATTGTACAGTACGTTTTAGTATGCTAAAGTTCTTATGCCAAAAGAGGGTAGCAACTATATTCTTTATTGAAACATACCCTCTTACATGTGCTTCTACAACCACGGCACCACCACCATTCTCTTATTCACCATACTGTCTTTTCTTCCTATAACCACCCAACCACAAATTTCATGTTTTCTTCATTAGAAGTTAAAACAAAATGAGTTTATTGAAAAACACACAAACTACGTTAAATCCAACAACATAGATTTTACCTCGATGGGTGGAAAGATTGATAGAACAATTAACAATGGTCGTGGCCATTACATGTTTAGATTACACGGTCAAACCTATCATATTATGGGGAGTTTGTTACCAACAGACGGTTTACCACCTAAGTTTTCACAACTGTACATTTTTATACCAGGAATGAAGTATCGAACCGTTAAGTGCTGACAGGCATATTTTCAACTTCATTTAAAAGTGATTGATATTTCAAACTGGCCAATTAGTATAATTAATTCCAGCCATTATGAATTTGTTGTTTATTTCGGTTGCAGTGGCCAAAATAAAAAAGAATCTCCTCAAAACAACATACTCAATATCGAAATTGCTACTGACTTGAAATATATTATTGAAAAAGAAAATGAGTTGGTCAAATATTTGTAAATTTTCTCCCTTAACAAAAGGTTCACAACTAACTGACCCTTGTATTGACAGTAGTCTTTTAATAAACTTAAATGACTCTAGCATAAACAAAGGAGCCCATTATCCAGAAACAAAGGCTCCCATTACACATTATAAAAGACGAAATTTAACATAATCTACCAGTGAATTTAATAAACTTAAACGACTCTAGCCTAAACGCGGGTCGTGAACTAAAGCATATCCATTAAGATGTGACACTTACATGTACACCAATGACAGAACTTACTACTGCATATATGAAGTCGTAAACGTATGATTACTAAATCAAATGAAGCATCTTGTCACTAACATATACTGAACAATATTTTCTTGACTTTTGGTGAATGTTCTCAACAGGTAGACATTTTAGTTAAAAGCTAACTTTTAATTGATAATATTCATGTACATATATTGGTGCGACCAAGTTTCATTAACTCATTCAGAGACTAATTACACTTCGAAAAGGATTCCTACCATAAAATTCCCCATATAGGCACTAAAACACATCTTTGGTACATTAGAATACATTCATAAATTATCTAAAATCAGCAACTCGGCTTAATTGTATATTCATACCTTGAGCAGGTATAGAAGATCCTTCCACGACAACCATTTGTTGATGCTTAATCCACCTCCAAAAATGCCCACAACCAATTGCATTAGACTTTAGTGTGTACGATAAGATCATAAAACTGCAAGAACCACTAACATGTTGCATTATAGTGTGCATAACAACAATTTTAATTGTAACATAGAATAAAAAACTACATTAAAGAACTAAAGGGATGTTTGGAGATTCTTCTTAAAGGTGCTTATTAGGCCTAAAAGTTTTCAATAAATATCAAAAAATACTACAATTTGATGTGTATAACTGCAAAGTTAGACCTAACAACTATCAGTTACCTTTGTGAGCATTGATTTCTTGAAGAAGAGTGATTTTGATTGTCATAGAGAATGTTTCTATGACCTCTAGATATCAGTAATATAAAGCAATAATTAGAGCTGGCAAATCGTGTCTTAACAGGTCTTAACAGGTTCGGAGCGCGCGAATAACATAAGTTTTAAACATGAAAACGACTCGTTTAACACTTGGCTTTGATGGTTTGAGTATGACAGATAAGCGTTTTATGTATCAAATAAGTTAAATATTGAACCCTAGAATACTAAAAACAATTATTTTAAAAAATAAAAAAATTGCATAGTACATTTTTTCCCTTAACAGGTCTTAACAGGTCTTAACAGATACCCAATTTGCCAGCTCTAGCAATAATCATCTCACCCTCTTGATTGCTCCAGAGTGCAGCGGCAGAGCTTTTGAGTGGAGTGAACAATCATTATTTGGTTCCGCATCAAAAACATATAAACATAGCCTAAATCAATAAGCACGACTTAAAATCTAAATACAAACATCACCTATATATAATAGGGGTTAATGGTTTTTTCGTTTATAGTTGCAAAAATCAATTTGGGTTTGAATTTGGATTATTTGAAATTAGGGGATTGGATTATTGACCAGGGAGATGGAGATGGAGATGATGGTGGATGTATGAAGTGCCTTCACTCCCTTACAGCACTGTGTTGTTGGGATAATTGGTGCCTTGGTGGTGGTTGTGATGGACCCAATAGGAGTCCCGTGGTTTTCTTTAAAGTTACACTTTTTGCTTATAATTATGAAAAATAGCATAGAGGCCCATGTGTATTTTTAGTTTATTTATAAATGTCCCTACAAAAAACGTTTTAGGCAAATTAAGAAATAAATTAGGTTTAATTATTTTTAAAAATCCGAAAAAAAAACAAAATTTAAAAATTATTACTTAATAATGGAAGGTTGAGTTTTTTGAAATGAAAAAGTCCCCACATGGGGTTTTGTTTTATTATATAAAAGATTGAGGAACACGATAAGCTACATTTATATTATTGAATTTTTAAGGGTTTTTGCATATATATCCTTCCGAAATGTATAATTGCATATATATCAAAGCATGTATAAAAATCATTTTACTATGTGCATCAAAAACTTGTACAAAGCATATATATGCAATTATTCACTTTGGGAAGGATATATATGCAATTCTGCCATTTTTTTTAAACACTGAACTTAAGAAGCTTTATTGTAAAACGAAATACATGACATGTAATATTCGCATTACATATATTTTTATGTCATCTTTAATCATTACATGTCCATAAGAAACGCTTATCTATGTATAACATTTGTAATGATTATATTCTAATCTTTTGGTTCATATCACCGTAATATGAGTAAAAGATGGGCGAGATACATTGTCATGTATAGATCATGTGACGAATCAGGAAAAAAATATTGCATCTCTTATATTATAGAGAATATGCAAAATGTGAAATCAAATCTTACAAGATAATTGATCAATAGTAGAGCTCATTTTGCGACATAAGAAAACTGAATCCATCTTATCAGACAATAAAAATCAAAATTGAAACAATTTTGTCAAATTCATATAAATTTCATCAAATAAAAATATATACATAAAAACACATGTATCAATTTTGTAAGAAAATAATAAAAAACCAAAAAGGGGTAATTAATAGTCTAAAACATAATATCAATAGTTAAAATTTAAACATCCATTAAATATGATATAATAATATCAATATTTAAACTTAAAACATGATATCAATAGTTAAATTTAAACAACATTAATTTAAACACAATGCTTAATGTCTAAAATATTATATGAATGGTTAAATTTAAACAACATCAACTTCAACAACATGGCAATTAAATAAAGTCAAATCATTAGTCCTACAAAAATCTATAGAAAATAATTATCGATATTAATACATAATAAAAAACTTATGTAAAAACAAGCATGTACACAAATATTATAACTATACAAGTATAAAAGATTTTACATAATATTATAAATAAATTATATTTAACAACCTCGTGTATACATCAGACAAGGTTTAGCATGCCAAAATCTAAATTTAATTTTTTAACTAATTGTATTATTAAAATAAGATAATATACAATTTATGTACACAAATAATTAAAATTTATACACATTATATGACTTGTGTTAAAACACATTATGTAAGATTCTTGTAAATCTTATAAGTTTCTAATCAACTGATGTAATAATAATAATAATAATAATAATAATAATAATAATAATAATAATAATAATAATAATAATAATAATAATAATAATAATAATAATAATAATAATAATAATAATAATAATAATATCTTGTAAATCCTATGATTTTCTAATGAAGTGATGTTCTATAAAAATAATAATAATAATAATAATAATAATAATAATAATAATAATAATAATAATAATAATAATAATAATAATAATAATAATAATAATAATAACAATAATAATAATAATAATAATTATGTCTAAACTCTCATCCAACTTTATGTAAATTTTTATGGTTCTAGTAAAGTGAATGATGATGATAATAATAATAATAATAATAATAATAATAATAATAATAATAATAATAATAATAATAATAATAATAATAATAATAATAATAATAATAATAATAATAATAATAATAATAAGTTATAAAAATATTAATAATAAAAAATGTAGAAAGCAAACAATCAATGCAAATGAAAATTATAAAATAACAATCCACATTATAGTATTTCAGTTTTCAAATCTCTTGTATAAAGAAAAATAAAAAATTGGAAATGAGTCACTTGCACCAAGCCACCAACCAAATTGAACCAATTGAAGAGTCTAATTTCAAAATTGAGTCTTCCAATTGGCTAATAAAAATTTAAGATTGAATTGAATTTATCAACATCTCTTATTTTTTTTTTAGATAAAAAAGAAGATCTGTATAAATGTACATGCGTCAAAATTGTAAAAAGAAACTATTAAAAAGGGGGTTATTTTTAAATTATAGTAATTAAGTTTAAGCTATTAATAAATTCAATTTTGTAATTTGATAGAGAAAAAAAGTTAGTGAAAACTAACAATAAAAAATTTTAAAGAGCGAGGGGGTGATTACTTAAATTTAAAGGGTTAAATTTATAATAACATTATACTCTAATTGTTAATATAATTTACATTTAAGCTCAAAACCTTATAAAATTATCTTATCTTAATTTTTATATAACAAATACCCTGATACTTTATACTCACTCCGTCCCAAATTATAATTTCATTTTCAATTGGCACAAAGTTTAATAAATTTCTACTAACTGTTTTATTTATCAATCAAACATCTTCTCTCTCCACTAAAGGGTCTTGTGATTGATTGAAATTGAAAAAATGGACAAATATTTTGGGACACCCAAAAGTAAAAAAATGGACTTATAATTTGGGACGGAGGGAGTATTTGTTTTTAAAAAGCAACATTTATTGTTATTGTTGTAATTTATAAATATTATTATTGTTATTAAATTAAATTATGTATATGGGAATTGATTTGCACACATTTCATATTGATTGGGACACTCCAATAAATGCATTAGATACTTGTACATTATTAACATACTGCTTTAACTGCTTGTACACTGGAGTGTCCCAATAAGAATTTGGAGTGTGCAAATCATCTCCCTATGTATATGCACGAGATTATAAATATCAAAATGAACGGGTTAATGTTAGGTGCAAAAGGTTAATAATCGGTAACCCGAACCGTCCCACAATCAGCTGTCTTTCCATAATAGCACGGTTTATTGTGATATGTAAAAGAATATACAAAATTACTAAACATAATCTGAAACGCTCATTTGTAATATTTATAAATTGTAATGATTCTATCTACCATAATTAGTAACATAATATAGAAAAACATGACCAAGCATAGACTCTTTATGGGTCTTATGAACAATGAGGGTATTTCTAATCTATGGCATTTACAGTAATTTAATAATAAAATTACGTAATTATAATAACAATAATATTGAAAAGTAATAATTAATAAGAATCAAGAAAAAATAAGGATCATGTGAAACATATAACTACAAGTCTGATCGATGGATACAAAATATATAAAAAAAAAAAAATTCAGAAAAAAAAAAATAAATGTTAATAAAAAAAAAAAAAAAAAAAAAAAAAAAAAAAAAAAACAAATCCATTTTCATCTTAATTAATAAAAAATTATTTTTCACCCTTTTTTTTTAAAACAACATATCTTGCAATCGGTGAATCTTCAAGTTAGAAAAAATACACCATCGCGACGAGAATTAAGTTATCTATCTATAGATATGCACTTTTCTATACTTTCGACGATTTTTTTTTCCAAAATTTTCGCCCAGAAAAGTCACACGTGATTTGTAAAAATCAAATCACATGTGATTTTTCTAGACGGAAATTTTGAAAAAAAAAATTTCGTCGAAAGTATGTAGAAGTGCATATCTATAGAAAGATAATTTAATTATCGCTGCGATGGTATAATTTTCCTTGCGTAACGATTAACGGTTTGAGAGATATTTAATTTTTTTAAAAGGGTGAAAGTTTTTTTTTTTTTTTTTTTTTTTTTTTTTTGGATAAAAAAGTAAATGATCAAGATTATTCATTAAATCTATGACAAATATAAGATCCATATTGAACTTTTACCATTAATAAAGATGAGTGACTCTTTTCTTTATAACTCATCTTTTTAACCTTTTCACATTTTATATAACAAAATCACATACGCTCTCCGTCTCAAAATTATTGTCAGGAGACAAGAATCACACAGTTTAATAAAAGTGGAACCACTATAATTCTCAACCACTCAAATAGAATATTCCCATACTAAGATCTTTCTTACTTAAAATGGAAAATGGATAATTATTTTGAGACATCCCAAAAAGAAAATATGGACACTAAATTCGAGACGGAGGGAGTATCTCTTATACTACTAAACTGTGCCTCACTCACGTTTTAAAACATAACATTCACAACTGTAAAGTATATTATGTATAGAAACAAAAAAAATTATGATGATTATTCAATGTATTTTGTGCTCTACGTAACTTAAAAAGAAAAAATAAATATAATTCACAATATCTTTTTGAACACACCTTTATTTTCTATATATTCTACAAATGCTTGAAGGGGCAGGCCAAGAAGGATATTTTTGGGATTCCTATTTGTGGACTATGTCGAACAAATCTGGTTCTGGTTCTGGTTCTGGCTCTCGCTATGGTGAAGGTCGTGATGAAGAAAAAAGTTTAGGCAATAAGAAATTAGTTGAAATAGACGTTGGTAATAGTCGTAGCTCAATGAAGCAGTCTGAGATGGGAGGTATAAAAGGTTCGGGTAGTGGTGAGCAAGAAGGGGTAGCTATAACTGTCACTAGTGGTAGCAAGAGGTCTAGTGATGCTTTTGAAGACGACGTCAAGATTAATCGTCCTCTTAGTGATCATGATTTGCATATATTGACAGAGAGGGAGCGAAGAAAGAAAATGAGGAATATGTTTCATCAGCTTCATGCCTTAGTACCTCATCTCCCTCATAAGGTACCAATTCTATGTCATATATATCAACTATTTCATCATTTAATTTACTATATGTAGAAATGAAATGAAGCTTCGAAAAAATTATGTTTTATTAGCTTATCACAAATAAATTTTTGTAGATCGATCATATATATGTAGTTGCACATCTACGGATATACAATAAACTTGAGTACTTTTTGTTGTTGTTGTTGTTGTTGTTGTTGTTGTTGTTGCTGTTGCTGTTGCTGTTGCTGTTGCTGCTAAAAAAGTTTCAAAGATTCAAACGTCTTGAAAAAGAAAGATAACTACAAACTTACTCGGTTCTTTTGAAATTAATGGGTTCTTTGGTTTAATGTGATATGCTGATTTGGCATCCCAATGATTTATGATACATATGTGACACATATAAGATTTCTATTTTAAGAGTTTTTAGCCTGTACATGTTGATGTTATTCGAATAAAATTTCAAAAATTGAAGTCATGTCGTATGTGTACATTAGTTCCCCGGAAAGGATTTGATGAAAAATATGTTGCATTTAATCAAATCAGTTTTATTCTCCGATGAGATTTAGATTTTCTAAATAAGAACTAGTTGTAATTGATTATCATTTTATAATTAAATAAAAATCATTTTAGTTTTTCAAATTAATGCAAAAACCATAAATTTATTTCTTCACATAAACATCCAAATAATTGCAATGTCTTTTGTTAGATGATCTAACATATTAAATTTATCACAATACTTTAGTTTGTAATAAAGTTTTTTTCTGAATCATTTTGTATCTGTCTATGTTCTAAAAAGGTTATTTTTGTCCTTATCTGGTAGTATTTGCTTTCTATGCTATCATTAATACGTTCAAGTATATTATTTTTAGTAATGTTTCAATGTGAAAAGAAACATCCTCATAGTGGAATAACATTAGGTATTAATGAATGTATCATTGTAGAAGCCTATTGTAATAATGTCGGCTTGTTTTGAGCATTTGTAACTTGTTTTTAGCTTCTTATTAGCATCAATGAAAGTTGTCGCTTATAAAAATTTATAGTAGGTAAAAGTTTCTGTTGATACAAGATCAGTATTTTCTTTCATTCTTTTTTTAAACCACTATATATTTTTTTGACTTCTTACACTAAAAAACAATACTCCAGTTACTAGTCTGGATCATTGATAATAGATCCAATCATGGAGTAATTCAAGAACTATATATGATAAAGCATCTTTTAAGCAACTTCTTATTAACTTGATTGGTATATGTCACTCTATTTAAAATAACTATTTATTCCAGACAGATAAGTCTACCATAGTTGATGAGGCTATAAGCTACATTCAAACCTTAGAAGAAACCCTCCAAAAGATTGAAACAAAGAAGCTAGAGAAGCTTTATGGTACTCAGTCTGCAGCCAACTCGACCACTGTTTCTCCAATTCAATCACCAAAACCAGCTTTGGACACTAGGGAATCCTTTTTAGCCGATCAAGGATCCTCAACAGTCTCGCCTTCTAGTTCAAGCACATTTTCCTTTCCAATATCTTCACCAACGGTTTTCCAAACATGGGCTTCTCCAAATGTCACTTTAAATGTGTGCGGCATGGATGCATTTTTTAACATTTGCTCCTTCCCGAAGCGTGGGCTATTTACTGCAATTTGCTTTGTGTTGGAGAAAAACAAGGTGGAGATGGTTTCTTCTGAAATTTATTCAGATCAATGTAAATGCTCATTCTTTATTCATGCCCATGTAAGTATGTCTTTTAATGGTATCGTCTTGCATTTTTTTTCTGTTGAATGTCCCATGTCATCTTTTTATACTTATCACTAGTAAATATATTTTTTAAATTCTATCACTGCAATATTAATTAGGTGAACGCTCGTGATCAAACTGTGAAGGATTTGTCTTTTGAAGAGATATACAAGCAGGCTGCAATGGAGATAATGCGTTGTGTTAGCACAAAATCGCCATAGATATCTGAAAGGTTTTGCCATCATCAGTTATGTTAGCAGGGCACATGAGATGGACTTTGTTCCAAGGCATGATTTTCTTTGTGGAAGTTGTTTGCATTTCGTTATTGTTTTTGTAAGCTTGAACCTTTAATGGCTTCTTGGAAGTAGACATCTCTATATTTCTAGACTTTAAGTTAATATGTTTCAGTTACAATTGAAAACTCATTTTATTTTCTCATTAATTCTTCAAAATGTCTTATATTGTGGAAGTTGTTGATTGCCAACAACCTTGAGGTTTATATTTTTAAACTTGTCTCATACTCTTTATTACTCCCATGTCCAATAGTAAATGTCCAATTACAAAATACACATACATTTAAAAGGTTTAACTAACTAAACTTCCACCAATTAGATATCATCTCTACCCGTTGAAGCTCATTTTGTTTGGTTAAAATATAAAGTTGACACTTATTTTGAGATCATAAATTAACAATATAGAGAGTTAATATGGATGAATGAAGTATATAATCAAAGCGGTTAAAAAATGGGTTGTTATATGTACACCCCTAAAAGTGAGGGTCAAAGTACAAAAGATTCTTTTAATCCCACGGTTTAACAGTATAACAGAGTTTTTATCAGTTTCTGCTCCGTATTTTTTGTAAGTTTAATACTTTTGACTTGTTAAACTTTATATTTTTTGTTCTGTACTTTCAGGTTTATAGTTTTTTTTAATATAAACAAAATTATAAAAATAATAAAAAATAAAAAAGGGGAAAATCCAGAGGGGGTACAACTTGTAAAAATAGGAGGGTCCTTATAACCTAACCAAAAAAATACATGAGACAATGTAATAACAGGAATAATAGTACTATCTTACAACAATCTTAATAATAAGAAAGGATTAACCCACTCTACTTTTAAGTTTCTTTACATCATTACTTTTTAGTAATGTTATGAAAAACATTTTGAATAATAAAATACTAGATGAATACCCGCGCAAAGCGATAATATATGCTGACAAATAATTATACTTGTGAACTTTATAATTTTGGTTTAACTCTTAATGCAACACTTACGCGTTCAATTTGCAGTTCGTTTGATAAAAAATGCCTCAATTCAAAATTGGTAAACCATGTAGCTGTCTTTAGAAATTAAAAGCCGCATCTTATTAAAAAGTTCCAATTTTTATTAAAAAGTTTCCATTCAGTTTATAAACCATGTAGATTTTTATTTTATTTTATTTATTTATTGAAGTTTACATTGGTTGTTTAGATTGCCGTTTAAGATTAAAGTTTAAAAAGCATTAAAGGAGTATTAATAAGTGGTATTTTAGGAAAAAACTTTACTCAGTTTTAAGTTTTTTTTAAAGTTTTTAAGATTAAGCTTAAATGTTATAAATTGTATAGATAGTAAAATGATATATATTTATTATTAATAATTATGTATAATCATATTATTGTATTAAATTAACTGTCATACATATGTAATTATTTATCAATTTTGATTTTTCGTCATACACTTACATGAAAACTTTATATTGTTGTTAAAATAAAAATGTTTTTGCATCTGCTGCAACATGCGGGTATAACATCTCGTTGAACTTATCCTTGACAACTTTGTATTTCTTTTACCTAGTTTTGATGCATAAAATGTTGCAATTTTTGTCATATAATATTATATTCTTACAGTTATATGTTAGTGATTTTTTATTCCCGTGTGAATTTTTACATTTTTTTGTCATTTGGTTATTCATAAATCATTTTAATCATTTACAAAATAAACTTGAATTTTATTTATCTTTCCCATTTATAAATTATGCTTACATGTAATAAAAATCCATTTATAACGTTTGTCCGAGTGCCAAGCAAGATTCACGTATTTGAAGAAAAGAAACAAAACAAAATCAATAAGTTTTATCCCAAAATCACATTATACAGATGCTATAGATTATTTGGTTAATTTGTATTATGTAATCATTACATACAAATTTGTAACGCTAGTCAGTGTGTTATATCTATTTTGAATATTGGGGAGTTGTTATGTTTGCAATAAATATATTTTTATGTGTGACCACAACACAAAATAGAATAAAACAAAAGAAAATCAAATTTTATGAATAATTTATTTAATAAACATTATTGATGTATACCTTATATGGAAAAGAAAGAAAGAAAAGAAAAAATTAATATCTTTATTTTAGAATCACGTACTTTATACAAACGTTTATACATTTTTGTTATTAAACTTTGTATATTCTAATTTGTCATCGATCTGTTACATTTACGGAAAAATATTATTATCTGTCATCACAACATAAAATAGGATATAAATAAAAACATAATATATTCTATTAAAAATTTATCTATACTACTTATAATACAGGCATGATATCTTCTTGAAACTTACAAGTTTTTAATTTTGAGTAATGTGTAAACCGTATAATACTCTTGATTGAAAATGGTAAGAACATCCACCACTAAATTAATATTTAAATATTATTTAATCTTCAAACTTTTATCTTTTTTAGTTTATAACTCATAAACTATTTTCTCATAATGAATACAAATTGAACTCATAAGTGTTGTATCAAGAGTTACACAAAACTACAAGTTCACAAATATAATTATTTGCCGTTATACACTGTCGCTTTGTGCGGGTATCCGTCTAGTTTGATGATGTGTGTTGATGCATACCTTATTTGGAAAAAAAATGATTGACCTTTATCTTAAAATCAAATTGATATTTTATTACCGTCGTTGATATGATACTTTTGCAGTAAGTATACTCTTACATGTCCTCATTGTTCCTAATAGTCTACTCAATAAATTTTGTAATGCTGAACGTTTTATTTGACCTCTTTTCATCGTTGGCTTGAAAATAATATTCGCATTAATAATTAAATAACAAATACAAATTTTCCTTTTTTATCAAATAAAAAATGGCGGAGTGAATATATTTAAAATAATTTTAAGCAGTTTTGTATTATCTAATAATGTATTTATGATAAAAGAAAATAACATTTTTTTAATCCTTTCTTCAATTGTCCTAATAAGAAGTTATTAATTGATATCTATACAATATATAAAGCATTCTAGACTTTTTCTCCTATTTTTTAAGATTTTTATAAATAAATTTTAAGCAATTACAAATCACTAAGCACTATGTACAAGCAAATAATACACCAACACATATAAAAGGTTGGCTGGTCAACGTCTAATTAATTACATTATTAAAACACCCCCTAAATGAAAAATACAATTTATTAAGCTTACTATACAAACCGATATAACATAAAATGTATTCTCTTTTTCAATGTAAAGATATTACTAAATCAATAGAATTTTAAAATGCATAATAAATTACAATGTTCGAAAACTATTATTAAATCGTAAGCGTGTCTTGAGAACCAACATATACACCTTTTAGATTTTTTTTTTGATAAACTTTATCATAAAAACTATTGTTGATAAAAAGCAGACGATTTTTTCAAAGAAAAAGATGCAAAGGTGCAAAGTGTTAAGTATTAATTATATGAGTATATTTATTACACATATTTATATAATAATGATTATTATACTTTTCAAAGTTACTTCACATGATTTCTTGAACATTTAAGTTTTCTTTAATTTCATAAGCACTTTTTTACTTATATCTTCTACCTATATGAAATAAATATAATAAACATTGTTAATAATTAATACAAGTGCCCAAAAATACTTATAAGGTGTATTTTTATCGAACTAACTTTTCTTTACATGATGTAAATAAATTTTAAAATTCGATATAGTGTTTGTATTTAAAATAACTTGCAACTACGGGTCATTGTCAACTACTTTAACCTCATACCTCCATAAGGTACTGGCTACCGCCTCTATATTACCACAACATCACGTGGTTAGTAATCTACGGTTTTCAAATGAGTTAACTTGTCATTGATTAAAATTATTCAGAACTAAAATTGTCGTCATCCATAAAGTTATTGTATCAAAAAAAAAAAAAAAAAAAAAAAAAGAACTGTTAAACATGTCTCACTGAAGATTTTAATTGTATGATATCCGTCGCCGCAACACGCAGATAACCGGTTTTTCTTACTAAATTATATTGTGCCTTATCCATGCTTCATGCACTAGGCACAAGTAGGAAATGAGATGTCTCTTCACAAAAAACAAATATGTTTGGAATATTTTATTTTAAGCTAGCGTAACGCCCTATTTTGTGTTATTTTAGTATTTTGTCACTACCACCTTATAAATAGACTTTATGGTTTGTCACATTCTTATCATTTTCATCACACATGTTATTCAAGCATAATTGAATTGGGTAACAAATTGTCCAATTCAACTATTAAAGCATACGTGTTAATCTAGCTCGGAGAAACAACTTGATATGGGACTCGTGGAGGGTTCAGACGGTGGCGCCAAAGGCACGACGCTGGTAGCTGTTGGGGGTGGTATGAAGAGAAACAAGCGTACTTTGGTGACAATGAATGGCGACATGAAAAAGGAAAGTGGGGTTGAAGATAAGAAAGAAATAAAAGATTTGCAATTATGTGGTCATTCTAAACATTTGTGGACAGAACGACAAAGGAGGAAGAAGATGCAGATCATGTTTCAAGACCTTCAGGCTTTACTCCCTTGTCATTCATCACCTAAGGTTCTAATACTTTTATGTTAAACAATTTGTCTTTAGGATGATCATAATGGAGTCCTAGGCTCCTAGCTATGTGAACGTTCTTTTACAAATCAACCATAAAACTTGTAGTTATTTTATTAACATGTTTTTTATTGACATAATGTACNATGTCTCTTCACAAAAAACAAATATGTTTGGAATATTTTATTTTAAGCTAGCGTAACGGCCTCAGTATTTTGTCACTACCACCTTATAAATAGACTTTATGGTTTGTCACATTCTTATCATTTTCATCACACATGTTATTCAAGCATAATTGAATTGGGTAACAAATTGTCCAATTCAACTATTCAAGCATACGTGTTAATCTAGCTCGGAGAAGCAACTTGATATGGGACTCGTGGAGGGTTCAGACGGTGGCGCCAAAGGCACGACGCTGGTAGCTGTTGGGGGTGGTATGAAGAGAAACAAGCGTACTTTGGTGACAATGAATGGCGACATGAAAAAGGAAAGTGGGGTTGAAGATAATAAAGAAATAAAAGATTTGCAATTATGTGGTCATTCTAAACATTTGTGGACAGAACGACAAAGGAGGAAGAAGATGCAGATCATGTTTCAAGACCTTCAGGCTTTACTCCCTTGTCATTCATCACCTAAGGTTCTAATACTTTTATGTTAAACAATTTGTCTTTAGGATGATCATAATGGAGTCCTAGGCTCCTAGCTATGTGAACGTTCTTTTACAAATCAACCATAAAACTTGTAGTTATTTTATTAACATGTTTTTTATTGACATAATGTACCCGACCATCCTATTTACAGTAAAACCTCTATAAATTAATACTCGATAACTTAATAACCTCGATAAAACTAATAATTTGTCCGATCCCAACTTGGGACCTGTACAAATTTGGACCCCAATCGATAAAATAATAAGACAATAATTTTTTTTAAACCCCAGTGTATATATATTAGTCCCAACGAAACTATAAATTAATAATTACTAAAAATTCCATATCTATGTATATATGCGTGTGTGTGAGAGATACACTTCAAAATCCTAAGATTGTTTAGTAAAAAATGAATTCATTGTCATTTGTTATTTTTTGTTGAACTTCAAATCTATATTGAGTTTATCTCAAAATCTCCTCATTGCACTAAAGTGTTGGTGTGTTGTCTTCTCATATTGCAACAAAAAGTGTTAATTTTATTTTCATAAAGTGTGAATTTTTAATTGAAACTTGTTTTTCAAATTTATTTTTCATCTCTAACGAGTATACATTGTATCTAGTATATTACACTTGAAATTTTAAAGGTCATATGTAAAACCTCTTTAAATTAATAAATTATTAATTTATCGATATAATAATATCTCGCTAAATTAATAAAATATCCTGATCTCAACACTATTAATTTAGAGAGGTTTTACTATACTTAAAAGATAGAAACATTAAAAAAATTACAAGTATTATTTTCTCAGTATGCTAGTAACTTATATCTTGATTTTAAGTTAAGATTTATAAGTTATTATAATCATCCCATGTTTTGAGTTAAGATTTAGCTTATTAATTTTCAAATTAGTTTTCTAAAATTGCTATCACCATATATGTAATCTATCTTGTACTTTTTTTTTTGCATCTCAGGAACACTTGGCTACTATAGTTGATGAGGCTATAGCCTATGTCAAGACACTGGAAGAGACCATCCAAGAGCTTGAGAACCAGAAGCTAGAGAAGCTCTGTGTCAGTTCCTCAACCGCCGAATTGGATACAGCATCTCGTTCTCGGATCGCCCCATTTTGCTTCACAAGACTTTCACCGCCAGTCTTTCAAACTTGGACTTCCCCTAATGTTAGCTTAGATGTGTGCGGTGCGGATGCGTACATTACCATTTGCTCTTCCAAGAAGTCTCAACTCATTACTAGAATTTGCTTTGTGATGGAAAAGTACAAAATTAATATCATTTCTATTAAAATTTATTCGGATAAATACAGAAGCATGTTTATATTTCATGTTCAGGTAAGTTATTTTCTGCTCTTATATGTGTAGCTTCAAATATATATTTTTAATAATGTTACTTTAATACTGCGCACTGAAAGAAAGAGAAAAGATCTTAGAAATAAACAAGATCACAAAATGATTTGGAAACTATGTAAATTGTTTTCCTTTCAGATTATTGTCTTAAATGTCCCAAGTAAACCATTTCACACTTTTAAACTAGCTAACTATATGTTTCACAACTTTTTTCTATATCCCTTTCATGTAAATTCCTGTACGTTGATAGTTTTATTGCTATGTTGATTAGGCAAATGCGCATGATGAGGTTTTAACGGCTTCTTGTTACGAAGAGCTATTAAAGAAAGCTGCACTTGAGATATTGTTGTTGGTTAACTCCAAATCATCGTAGAGTTTCTTGCAGAGTTGTTGGATTGGAAGGTTTTTATCGGAACTCATTTATGTTTAGCATTGTAGAAGTGATGGATATGTTAGTCCATAACATTTATCTCGATTGGGAGTATTTCTTGTGTTTCATGGTTTGGACCTTTTTATAGTTATTTGAAGTTGTGTTTGATTTGTTTTTGTTGCTACATCATTCTTGTTTACTTCATATCACCAAATATTTTCCTAGCTATTTCTTTTAGTTTTCACTTGCCTAATAAATATATATAATAAAATGAGGTATATTTGTTCGAGCTTTGCATCATGTGTAAAAACATTTATTTTTTAGCTACTAAATAGAGTTAAATAATAATATGTTTTTTCAATAAAAATGTTAAAAAAATGATGTAAAGGATTTAAAACATAAAGTTTTAGGTTCCATGGTTATTTTATTAGGGGGTGCTTGGTGGGGTGAGGAATGGGTAAGGTATTCAAAAAGGTCCACCTCACTCATAAGTTTGTGCTTGGTTAGTGAGTGCAAATGGATTGATTACCCCGTATTGGGTAATCAACCATTATAGAGTGAATTGGGGGGGGGGGGGGGGTTTAAGGGATGTGATTACCCATCTCACTCATTCCTTTGCATTCCCTTTCCCCAACTTTGAACAAGCGGGCCTTTAGTGTGTAACCTGTAAGGGATGCAAATATATACTTCATCCTTCTCAAAATTATAGTCCATAATTCTTTTATGAGATGTCCCAAAATAATTATTCACTTTTTATTTTTAGTATTAAAAAAGGGAATATTGTGATGAAATATTCTATTTGTGTGGTTAAAAATTGTAATGCTCCACTTTTATTAAACTTTGTGTTTTTTTGTCTCCTGACAATAATTTTGAGACAGAAGGAATAGTTTATTGTTTTTAAGGGATATACTAGTATACTAATAGCGAGTGAGGATTAAATACGAAATAAAAGTAAATGAGAAGAATGAGAAATAACCACAGCCGCACATTTAAAATGCACTTTAAAAAAAAGATCATTTCACATGAATTTCTCCATCTTTATTTGAAATGTGTGGCCTATAAATATTTCTCATTATTCCCATTTTATTTTCTCTTCTCATTTGATCCTTTCCCTATACTATAAACTTAATGAACATATTTTTTACTTTTCTAAAAGTTTACTGTAGATAAATAGTATCATTAGGCTAGTAAATGCTATTGTGTAATTATTTTTTGTCATACTTAGGTAAAGTTAGTGAAACTATATAGACCAATCTCACTATAAATAGGGTGCCCGATCTTAGGAAAGGTGGTGAAAGTTTAGGCGTAGATATGTGGTTTTCGACCACTTTAATTTCAACTTTTGAACCGGTTTGAAACATTTTTTTTTTGTTTTTTTGTTTTTTGTTTTTTTTGGGTTGTGCGCTTTCACAAAAAAGTGGTTTTTTGTTTAACAAAAGCAACATAACTTAACACTAGATAAACATTCGTGCATAACAACTGAATTTTATAGTGGACAATCTTTATAATAGTTGTATGGTTATTCATTTCCATCAATTATGAATTAACAAAATGGTAAAAAAAATTGTAATATGGTGTCTTATATACTAAAGTTTGTGGATGAATTTTTAAAAATTATTAGTGTTGAGATTACATGAAAAAAATAAAAATCACTTTGTTTCTTTCTCAAGAAATTATATTAAAAAATTTGTCAAAAGTTGTCATGCATTTTTTTGAAATTTTGGGTGGAAATTTAATACAACTATTTTATTAAGGAAACATTGTTTGAATTTTATGTGAATTTAAGTTTGAAAGGGTATTTTGGGGATTAACATTACTTAATTTTAAGTTTTTTAAGTTTTAAGGAAAAACACATGCATGCTTTATCTGACTATTTTATAAAGTATTTAGGCCTACTAAATATAGAAATACTTAAAATTAAGCATTACATATTTTAATGCTAAAAGTACAAGTAATATCAACACAATTAGACATTTAATACATTAAAATCAATAAAATTAGACATTTACAAGTTTTGTAGCTACATGTACACGCCACTTTCGGCCATTAATGGCCTAAAAGTTAACGCAAACCTTAAAATTCACATTACACCTTTTAATGCTAAAGGTACAAGTAATATCAACACAATTATACATTTAATGTCTTCAAATTCAGCATTACAACATTAAATTAAAACATAATTAATACTCTTATTAAAACACCTATTACTTAAAAATACAATGAGTTATTCACATTGTATAACCAGTTAAAAGCATAGCTATCAAATTAAATACAACCAATTAAAACACTCACTTACTAAAAAGTACAATAAAATTTTCACAATGTACAATCTAACAAGCTATAACATAATCCAAAATATAAAATAATTAAATACACTAATTAATGTTATTTTTAAAACACCCCTAAAATGAAAAGTACATGTTATTATACATATTATACAAACTAATAAAACACACAAAAATTTATACAATCTAACAAGTTGATGGTACATATAGTTTTGAAAACCGGACAGGACCACGGGTTCAACCAGGAACCGGTGTCGCCACTGGTTCGGGTAGCCAATAAAAGCCATCCGAAAATGAACCAAAGAGGACTCGTTGGAACCGATACAAACTTGTGAGCCATGCCTTATCGGGATATATTTCTCCGGTTAATTGTCACATGGTATCCGCCGCTGCAACGCGCGGGTACCCTGCTAGTATGTATTTTATAGATGGTATGATGCGTGTATATGATTAGGGATATGTTATATGTATCTCCTAAAATACAAGTAATATTACCATTTGTTTATTTATTTATTATTTATTTATTATTAAAAAAAATCTAATAATGTTTTCATTATAAAATTATAAAACTAAAAGTAAGGAAAAAAATATAACGTTTAACAAGTCAAAAGTATTAAACTGTCAAAAACTACGGAACATAAAATGATAAAAATTGTGTTGTACTGTCAAATACAGTGGGGCGGGGGGTAAGGGTGGTAAAAAATGAGGTAGGGGGTCTTTATAACACAACCAGATATATTTAAGTAAACTGCAAAATTTATATAGATAATAGGTGGGTTGTTTAATTAGTCGTTGATTACATTTTGTCGATAATTATTAGCAATTGTTATTCTTAAGAGGCTAAATATCTAACCAAAAACACGTTTTAGGATGTAATGCTTTAGAGAGTTTACATTCTAGAAAATGATACTTGACAATAATGTATAGGGAACTAATTTGCAAATTCAATTTATTGATTAACACACTCATGGTATAAGCAGATAAAGCATAGTGTAAGTTTTGTACACCTAATTGAAGCATAAAAAAGAGTATCCCAATAACTAATAGGAGTGTGCAAATCACTTTCATAACGTATAGGATGGATGATTCATATTAACTAGTAGGTATCCGTAAGTTGTCATAAATGCACGTTACCACACCGGTGGAGGCCAACGCTAGTGACTTAAGTCACTCTCGCCAAAAGCACACACATTTCAAAATTTTTGACCGTTTGAAGCCCCAAACGGCCAGTTTTTGCTTATTTTAAAAAACTAAAAAAATAATAATAATTAAAAAAAAAAGAAAAAAAAAACCTAAAACTAATACATTTTACCACTCTATATAAACCAAAATATACAACCATTTTTACACACAGTTACTTACTTTTCACCTTCATTTCTTTGCATACTAAACATATTTACTTTCACTTACAAAAAAATGTCTCAACACCCTAACGATCAATTTTTCCAAAATCTTCTCAATATGTCGCAACAATCATCCTCATCTAACCCTCCAACACCTTCATCTGGACACTCTTCATCTTCTCAATATCCTTCGTTTGATACTCAATTCTCTATGCCTACATTAACCCCTCAACAAGTAACAATACCAACAACAATTGCTTAAACCAACAATTTCATAATCTTCAACAAAATCCACCATCACAAGAACACACAACAAACACAATCAATGCCACCGCCAACTGAGCCCACGTCTATTGACACTTTTCATATTGTGTCACATTTGATCGATTATTTGATACAAAAGATTTATTTTAAAACGGGAACATATTCACCCCCTCCCTTACATTTTCCACAATTTGAAATACTTATCACAAACCTTAAACTAACACAAACAAATGTCCATCAATCCAATAATAACATAAAAAAAAAAACAAATAAAAAATAAAAAAAAAATAAAAAAAAAAAAGGTAAATACGATACGCTTACCAATCATACAACAACCAGACTTGTATCACAATCTTTAAACCACCGAAACTACTAAACAATCACGACTTCAAATCTAACCCATATAATTCAGACAGAAATATGAGACAAAGAAATAGATGAGCTTTGAGAGAGAGAGAGAGAGAGAGAAATACGGTTGCATATATGTTTGAACAATAATTAGGATTCAAGATTGCATTCTATGTTTTTTTTCTTTGCGTTATGTTTGAACCAAAGACTAGTGATGAAAATTGTGTGTTTGTGTGTTTGCTGATGTGTTCAGCTGTAAAGAATTTGCAACACACTTTTTTTATTGAATAAGTTTTAATGGGTTTGATTGAATAGAATAGCATATTGTGTGATATTTGCCTTTTGGATGTAATTTGGTACTTTTAATGTTTTAGAGTTTGTATTTTAGACTTTTGTCATGTACTTGTGTCTACATGAAACTTGATCACCTTTTGGTTGGGCATGTTGTTGTTTATTTGTTTGGCAAGTTTAAACTTGATCACCTAACGTGCGCTTCTGTGTGTATATTTGCACACCCGGCTAACCATTTATCGATCCGTGGTTAACCACCAAAACTCGGTCTGGTTCAGTTCATGTACTCCTCATCCACGGTTCGGTTTCGGTTCGAAATTTGAGGTACCCTACCCCGCCAAGATCGGTTCAGAAGATTTAAGCTAGCCGAGCAGAACCGCCCCATGAGCACCCTAGTCTTGTTTAGTTTATTATAAAAAATATAGTGTAGGGAACATAAATCGCGTATTGAGGGTTCTCATATTAGGCTCTTGCCATGGTGATCACAAGGTCATATTTGACATTTTAAATATTATGTTTGCGCATATATGTTATTATTTACATACGTAACTTCTTGATGAATAATTTCTTTAAAAATCCCCGTGATTCCATTGATCTATAAGCTAGTATGTGATAAAATACACATCATACAATCTTATAATATAACTCACACTTAGTTAACATTTGTGGCTTATTTTTTAAATAATGAAATATTATCCGTTACAAAACTTCTTCTTTTACAAGTATTTAAACTGTTACTTATATCAACATGGGACAATGCGCTTATTTCCGGCAGAGTTTTCACATAAAATTACAACCCAACATAAATTTGAGAGTTTTCACATAAAATTACAACCCAACATAAATTTCGGTTTTTGTTAAAACTTAAAACCAAAACTCGACCGGTGGTTTTTTAATTGGTTAGGTCGTTTTCTTTCTGATTTTTTATTTCGGTTCAGTTTTTTCGGTTTTCTTTCTCACCCCTAATTTACATATCATCAACTTTATTATTATCCAAATTTAAAAATCTTCAAAAAGAAATTTGAAATCATATTATAAACCATTTTTTTTTTCATATTGAGAGCAAGTTACAACCTGTTTACACTTTACAGCCCATTTAAACCCAGCCCACAAAAAGCCCAAAATCCCAAACCCTAATCCCCTACATATACACACACAACCCTACCTTCTCATTTCCACCGTCACACACTCTCATTATCATCTCTCTCAAAACTAGGTTTAGGGTTCACAAACATTTTCACAAACAACCATGGCAACCGCCGCCGCCCCCAACTCCGTCCAATGCTTCGGCCGCAAGAAAACCGCCGTGGCCGTCACCCACTGCAAGGCCGGGCGTGGTCTCATCAAGGTGAACGGTGTCCCCATCGAACACATCCAGCCAGAAATCCTCCGTACAAAGGTGTACGAGCCCATTCTCTTGGTGGGTCGAAGCAAGTATGCAGGTGTTGACATGAGGATCAGGGTGAAAGGTGGAGGTCACACTTCACAGATCTATGCTATCAGGCAGAGCATTGCTAAGGCTCTTGTGGCTTATTACCAGAAGTTTGTTGATGAGGAAAGTAAGAAAGAGATTAAGGATGTGCTTGTTAGGTATGACAGGACTTTGCTTGTTGCTGATCCTAGGAGGTGTGAGCCTAAGAAGTTTGGTGGTCGTGGTGCTCGTGCAAGGTTCCAGAAGTCTTACCGTTAAGCGGCAAGGAATATGGTCTGGTTTTTATGTTTTGGTGTCTTTGGATTTATATGGTTTAAGAAAAAGGATGTTATGTTTTGGATTATTAATTTAGTTGTTTTAAGTTTTGCATGTTAGACTTATGTTTTGATGATGGATGTATGGATTATTGATGGTTGTTTGTGATTTGGTTTAATCACTTTATGATCATTTTATGAGTATTTATCTTGTTTCTTTTTAATGTTCTGCTTTTGAGGTTATTTGTGGTTTTAGTTTTTATGAAATGAAATGATTATAGTTAAGGTAGATATAAGGTAGTGGTTTTTGAGTTTTTTGATTAGCAAGGGTTTGAGCCTTTTATTATATATAGGGATTTGGTATTTGGTTGTTTCAAATTTGTCATTGTTTGGTTTGGGTGGTGCCTATGTAGTCTGATGTTGTGTATTTAGAATTTTGTTAACAAGTTTTATGACTGTTTTTATGGAAGATGTTGTTTTTGAATTTGAAGATTTTTTTGGATATATAGCTAGGTTATAGTTCAGTATGAGATTGTTAAGGGTTTTCTAATGTAGCCTTTTATATGTTTAGTATGTTAAAGTGTAGAACTGTTAAACAGAGTGTTTGTTTGCTAAATGTTCCTGTATATACTAGTAATTTAGTTTAATGAATTTTTGGAGATTGGGCTTCATTTATAAATTGTTTGTTGATATTTGGTTTAGGTGTTGTTTTTTTTGTAGCTGGTTAGTGGCTTGGGCTAAGATTTAAGAGATGGTTAATATTGATTAAATAAATTGTAGGACAATTGACTCTGCGAGATTTGTTATTTGGTAAGAGATGTTCTTATACTACGTAATTAGTTGTTGGGGTGTCTGTGGATGTTTAGTAAAACAGCGTTTAAGCTTATGACATTTTTTAAAAATGAGATCAGTTTTGACTGTCTTGGATCTTAAGTTTTAACTTGTTATTAGATTAGCACATAAACACATTTCAGACAATTCTTTTTATTAGTTGCTGCCGCCTCTAAACTTTTTTATTAACTTGGCTATTATCTATTTAGGACTATCAAAACAGAATGACAAACATTAGTCAAAATTGGTCTGTTGTTTTATTTTGTTTTTGCGTCGTATAAAGCATTTTTCTGTTTGGAGGATTTTTCTAGTTCCTTGGTACATGGCAATTGTTTGAAGGATTAAGGTAATTTCTTTGAATGTGTTATTGGAAATACTTGTAGGGTCGGGTTAAATCGGGATAATTTTTTTTGTAGTGTTGTTTTCACCTGAACCTGATAACCCCGATAGTGTTATCGGGTCATGGTTAGAAAATTTATGCTATCGGGTTATTGGCTCAACCCGATAAGACCCGAAACTGACTATTTATTTCGCATATTCTTTATAAGCAGATAATCTATATTTGGTTGTTTGTAAACTGGTCTGCAATATGCGTTTGGTTTGTGTGCTGTCAAAAGTGGCGTTTGGCATTTGGTTTGTTTCAAATTGTGCAGAATCTGTATTTGGTTTAGTAATGTCAAAAGGGGTGTTTGGTTATGACGTACTGCTGCAGCAAGCGGTATTTGATTGCTGCAGCAGGAGCGTTTCGTAGTGAGTTTGGTACTTTAAATCTGTAATGGAAGTTGCTAGCTTGAAGTCTGGAATGCTTTAAGTTATTTAAGTTATGCTACTTTTATGGTGATCAAGGTTGTATTGTGTATCAACTTCACAAGTATCTATTGTGTTTATTGATACCTAATAGTCATAAAATAATGATGCTTTGTATTGACAGTCGAACTTAGTTATGTACATACTGGAGTATTAGTTCACCAAATCCCATAATTAGATGTTGACAATTTTAAGTGTTGGCCTTTGTTGATGTTTGTACCTGATAACCCGATTCTTAACCGGATCGTTTACGGGTCACTTTTTAATAATTTAAAACCCGTCTGTCAAACCTGGTAACATGACCCGATAACACCCCTGCTTACAAGACTTGGTATATGGCTGAATGTCTCTACTCCATTGTTTTCTATGGTTTCGAGAGGTACATAGTCTGAGGTTAGCGATCAGTTATTGCTAGTGTTGTGGTTTTACTTTTATTTGGTATTTGTTGGTTGAGCTATAGTGGTCCTAACATGTTTTTGTTGGTTCAGAGTTGCATTATAGGTTACCGGGTTAATAGATTATTTGTTTTATACTTTTTGTGTGAATCAGGAAGGAATCAATAAGCTTTGGCCATAAGATACTGTTTCTGTAGGCCGTTGACACTTTGTAATGCTTGAGTTTTTTTATGAATGTTTAGCTAGTCATTTAGATAATGGTGTTTTACTTCTAGGCAGTGAATGCCATGTGTAATGTGTTACCATGAATGCTCAAAGGCTCAAAGCAGACAAGTTGAGATAATATAGATCTGATTTTTGCTGTGATGCCATTGATGGGTTTTTTGTTTACATCATATTGTTGTTATTACTAGGGCATGTGTTTAGGAATGGCAATGCGGCATGCATCAAAGAGTTATAAATGCGTTTTCTAGATAATTTCTAGCGTACTTAGGCAGTTAGGCTCTTGATTTTAAAACATGATGCAAAACAACTACTAAAAATGTGTCACTATTTTATTGTGTTTTAGTAGAATGGGTTGTGTAAACTTGTAATTTTGAGGATACTATATTTGTAGTTAGCTAAGGGCTAAACCAGATGTATTACTTGCTATGTCATTTGTTCAAGTTTGAAACTAGTAAACCGGTTATGGTGAACTCTTAGAAGAGCTTTTGATCTCAATCAAATATAAAGTTAAAAAGTCTTGTGGCTTGGTAGAAGTTTTGATTAATCTCTATTATGTGCCATAAAGGTTAAACCTCAGTGGCGAGTGCCGAGACTTGCAACAATGTAACTACAAAATGTTAAGTTTATATGGCTTGTATTACCAGGAATGCAACTACAACATCTGAAATTTATATTGCTAATAGCAAGTGGCATGCTTGTTGATTGGTCAACTGTGTTTAGACTTTAGAATACAACTACAAAATGTAAAACTTAAATGACTAAAAGCGAATAGTGAGTCTTTGTTGACTGCTCAAATTGCGAGAATACGAACACCATTTGGGTTATTTGACATGTTTTCACATAGATATGTTTATGTTGACATATATCCAGATAGCTTTGTTGGTCTAACAACCAACATAATAATCACCTTCTAATTGATCAAGTGTGTATGTGACAACCTACACGAGTGTTAATATATAAAGTTGACTTGCGGTTGACAAAAATCGTGTGTGACTACCTACATCGCAATGGGACTTGTTAAAATAATGATTCTATCATTTTTTCTGTAATGGTGTTCACAAAGTTAGTGAGATTACCAATAATCGTAGTAAATTTTAGCCGCGCAGAAATTCTAAATACAAAATTGACACCGATGGCTAGTCTGCAATTTAACACTTCAATAATCAGAATTTATTAAACACTCTTAGCGATTGATTAATCATTATCACTTCAAACTAAACACCATCTCTCTCGTGCTTCATTTGGTGGCAACTGTGCATTTTTTTGTTGGTTTATATTAAATCTTTCAAAATAAGAGGATTGTTTGGCCGGTCGGTCGTTTTCCAGAACCATCACACAAGAATTCGGTCTCTCAATTTTTTGGCAAAAGTTTTGGCCTTGTATCAACTAGGCAAACTATGCAATACTATGCAAAGGTTCGATAACCCATTTTGAGTGTCTAATTGATGTCTACACTGTACATGTTCAGTATTCACTATATTACACAACTAACATACTTGAATTTGACAAAGATGGAGGAGTCAATGACTGGTGTTAGTCAGGGTCCTGCTGGACACACACACACACACACACACACACGCCACTAGCAACTCAGAAACCTATAAAAGGCCATTTGTCGTCATTCTGTTTATGCCGATTACTCTCTCTGACTTCATATTTAATACTTTGACACGAGTTTATTTATTCAATACTAGACATAACCAAGCTCATAAACACAAGACATTAAGCTCACTACATAAACTAAACACCATCCTAGAAACCATCCCATTCCTATGCACCAATGGTGAGCACCTTCTTGCTGCTTCCTCTCTTCTTCCTAAACAAAAGCTTCCTCAACAGCTCGGTACCTTTACCCCGCTTCTTAGTAGGTACAATGACCAAAGCGCGTGACTTGCAGCTCCCAACACGAACAACAGGTAATGGTACTTTTGTTTCTGTAGCAGTTATGACCTCCTTGGTCTTGGGAGAGCTTAAATCCTCCATATCACCAGTGTCCTCTGCCTCCATATGATCACGTAGAGATGAATGCTGGCTTGACTTTTTATCAGTAGTCAAATCTGATTGTTCTGTTGATGGTGTCAGTGCTTTTAACTGGCGGCCAATGCTGAATATGGTTTCTTGACACTCCGCCAATTTTGCAGAAGCTACTGTTAATTCCCATCCCTGCAAAGTTGTCACAATTTATCTCTCTTTTTTTCACAAATTATGTATGTGTAAAAAGAATTTGACCACGCATACATACAGGGTAAGGAGACAAAAAGATATAATAACATCACCAAATTTAAAATCACGGATATGAGTGATTATGTAAAGATTAAAGGGTCAAAAGTTATGCTCGCCATCTTGGCTTTTCGGGTGTTAGTTTGAAAAATCATTTGTTACATTTAGCTAGAGGAGGCAATTTCGACCCTATTAGTTTAAAATGGTTTGATTCAGGGTAGGTTTATCTCAGCCGGTTAAAACCAAAAAAAATCAAGTTTGAAAGGAAATGGGTCAAACGGGTCAATTGTGGCACAAAATGTATTTTTAAGGCATAAAAGAGAGTAAATCTTTCTATTCTGTCATTGAAAGGATAGAATTTTTGTAATAATTTTTAAGATATTAATACATATACAAAAAAATTATTATATATGGAATAAAGTGTTTTAGATCAACCAACATTTCATTTAAGTGCCAAACATTAACCTGTTTTGACCCGTCGGGAGGGCTATTTGCTCACCTATAGTTTTAGCATAAATATTTGAAAAAAAAAAAAAAAAAAAAAAAAAAAAAAAAAAAAAAAAAAAAATCATCCATTCCATAATTTATCGACTTACTAAATAATCCGACCCACCCTTTTAGCCACCTCTAATTTTAGCACAACGTTGACTTTGACTGTTAAGGGTGGAATCATGTCTCGTTGTAAAAAAAAAAAAAAAAAAAAAAAAAAAAAAAAAAAAAAAAAAAAGTGCTTACAGATTGTGGTTGTTTCACCTCTTGCTCAACATCTACATTCACCACATCTTTATTAGACGCACTGCACAATACATCTTCTAAATCAGACGACATTTCAATTTTCCAAATCTGTTACAAATAATCAAAATCAGAAAGCTAAAAGTGGGTATACCTTGCTAGTTGGAGTTGTAGATCAAGACATGTTGCTTCAAGTTCTTCACAGCAATGACTTCTATCTTCTAGTTCCACTTTAAGAGCTGATAACTTCTGATTTGCTTCATTTATTTGAACTGTAGCAACCGATAATTTATGATCAAGCTCCTCATTGATCAACTTCTGGTTCTCCAACTGGTCCTCAATCATCAATTTCGACTCCTGCAAACCTTCCAGTTCGGTTTTTGGGCTCACGATGCTTTTTTCTGGTGATATCATATTTGCCTTGTTACTAGACGATTTGTCAGTATCAGGCGATTTCCATGTGATGTAACCACTAACCAGATCGTCATTTGCGGCCGAATCATATCGACATTGTAAAGCTACTCTAATTTCATCCAAAATATCATCCAAACTTCTTTTAGAAACGTGGGTTTGCTCCGAAATCGCCTTTAGAACGGGTTGTAACCAAGTGTCACCTTCTACCACCGGCACTAACTCTTTGCCGACTGAATCTAGATTGCATGTATCCACAGAAACTATTGCTAATTTTTCCATCTCAACAAAATCATCCATTAGACTCATTTCTGAGACTCCAATCATCGTACGTTGACTAGCACCATTGCCATGACTTACATCACACCTCATTTGAGCAAATTCCTCTTGCAGAAGATGAATTTCATCGTCTCTTTTACGCATACTTTCTTTGAGAATCTTGTTTTCTTCTTCAACTTCACATAAACGGTTTATCATTAAAACCAGGCGTTTATCATGCGAACCTGTGATCTGTTTTTTCACCACTGACCGAAGTTTCTGACATTCCGCTTCTAACTTCACCACCCTTTTCATACTTTCTTGATGCTGTTGATTTGCCACGTCAGCACATCGGCTTCGTATCTCAAGCTCTCTTTCAAGAACCCGATATTCATATTTCAGAATATCGTTTTCTTTTTCAGCAGAATCTAGTCTCGAAATCAGTTCATTGAACTCTACTGACGCTTGAGACATTTGTTGGCTTACATCTTCGATTAGTTCCTCTTTCATCATAAGAGCCTTAGCAAGCCGAGCATTTTCAACCGTCAGATTTGCGAGTTTGTCACTTACCCGGTTTGCTTGCTCATCTTTTAGAGCACTAACTTGTTGTCGGTAATCCTTCAATGCAGAGTTCAAGTGAATCAATCTCTCGTTAGCCTCTATTTTCTGCTGCACTGCCTCTTCTAGTTTTTGATTTTGCAAAGCCATTTCTGCAATGGCTCTTTCCCGACCTTTAAAAACAATAAGATTTATAAGCAAAAAATGTTTAACACTTGATTTGAAAGGAACGAGATCTTAGAAAGAATTAAATTTAAGGTTTTTTTTTTTTATTATTATTATTATTATTATTATTATTTTTTTATATAGCAACATACTTTTTCATTTGTCATGTTTTAGTCATATATTTTTTGTATGTCATTTGCGTTATCTTGTAACCAAATACATAAAAAATTACAAAGACTAAAATGGGACAAATGAAAAGGTAAGTAGGTAAAAATAAATAAATAGATAGAGTCCTTAATATAAGAGGATCAATTATTACCTTCAATGGCTTCTTGTGCGGTTTTTGAATGTTCGCTTATGAGATTATCTTTGGCATTGCACTCACAAAGGAGAGAAGCTACTTTTTCATGGAGGTTTTTCACAGTCCTCTCTAAAGCTGCTTCTCTCTCATACTGAAGTGTCTGTGTTAGTAAATGCAACATGTATTAGCATAATAGAAGTAATAAAAACGGCTGATGACTTTTGAGCCATAGTACTTGAAATTTCATAACACTGCATGTAGAAGGATTTGTGATTTTAGATAAACATTTGTGAATTCTTTTTTCCACAAATTGTACAAAATTGACCCGTCCTGTAATATAGTGTTCGTTTCACATTTTTACACAAAAAAAAATTTAAAGACGATATGGTTTAAATTACCAACTTCTTGAATTATCATACTTGACCAAGTGATGTAATCAAACCAATCATTGAATGTAAAAAAATGCAAGTAAAGCGATGTACATTGCAATAAGGAACTATTTTGAACAAAAACGTGTGAATTTATTACAAATTGCCCACTTTATAATGCATTTTGATAATCACTTGTTAAACATCAACGATTTTGGTTATTAGCCTCCTGAACTTCTGTTTTGGTGTTACAAAAAATTCAAGTAGGATTTCTGAAAGTCGATTTGAGGTGAAATGAGGTATGCTAAAGCTGATGTTGCAACTCAAAGGAGTTGTCAAGTATACAAGCGATTTTAAGTAATGCGGCAATACAAATAAGGTTTGCAAATAGGCCAATGAGTACAATTATAAAGTTTAAGAGTCTAACCAACAAAATTGTTAATTTCTTATGTTAAATAAGAAGCTATAGTGGTATGCCTTTTGGTACAGAGTATTAACTAAAACAGTAAAAGTTGTTGCCATTTTTTTCCTTATATTATGATTCAACTAAAGCAATAATATGTATTCAAACCAAATGGGCAGGCTATCAATGCTTTAACTACAAGTAGGTATAATAATTTCTTTTCCTCTCAACACTTTCCCTCCTCAATTTATGATTATATACTAGAACTCATAAATATGTATGTTAGCTACAGAAACTAAAGAGAAGAGATACAATGCTTTTCCTAGCTCCATCACCACTCCAACCACTAATCTACCACTTTTCGTAACCACCACTGTACCACTTCTCTAAAGTCTCAGTTCATTTAATTCTGCAGATATCTGTTTTCAATTTTTAATTTGTTCAAGGTTAATTACCCAATATTACAACCTCCTTTAACACTTTTACCAATCAGCACAGAGCACTTTAAATTCTCATAAAATAGCAATCTATTACTAAGAAACAATGGAAACTAGAAATCCATTTTACTTACTATTTTATGACACAACCTTTCATTTGTTAACCAAAAGCATATTGTTGGTCATCTTGATCATGTGAAAAACAGGTTGATCTTTTTGGCATTTAACCAAAAGCTAGAAACAATCTTGCAACAAAATTAAGTAGAGTTTTAGAATACCTCTGCCTCATTTTCAGCTTCAATGTTTGCATCAATCGACTTCTGGGGAGATCGTTTCTTCCAAAGCCATGTTTTTTGGTCCATGATTTTCTTTTATAATCCTACACACATCAACTAGTCACAAAAATAATAATAAGGAAGACAAACTATGGATTTGTAGAAGAGTTATTCTAGTAAAGAAAGACTGCATTTTACCAGGAAATACAGGCAATTAACAAAGAAATGCCTGGGATTCTAATATAAGCCTTTATTTATAACTAGAAGAATGTGTATAAAATATATAAAGCAAAAGAACACACTATATAGAATGCCTTACTATTGTCCCCACTGCATGCATATATATATTTATATCACACTACACTTTTCATATTTGTCAAAATAACCTCACTGATTTCACCTTTCATCTTCTTTTTTATTTTGTTTTATAAAAGGATTATTCCCTTAATCCATGGGGACTTTCACAATAAGAACATCAAATAATTCTTTAAATACAAACCTAAACTTATCAAGAACACAAGTACAAAACTCATTAGTGGAACACAAAACACCCACGAAAGAAGAGAACTATAACGCACATTAATTCAGTGGGTACGTGCCAAATAAATGTGTAACCTGTATCTTGTACAAAACTATGAAGCACTCATGACAGCTTCTAGTTTTTGATTTTGCAAAGCCATTTCTGCAACGGCTCTTTCCCGACCTTTAAAAACAATAAGATTTATAAGCAAAAAAAGTTTAACACTTGATTTGAAAGGAACGAGATCTTAGAAAGAATTAATTATTATTATTATTTTTTATTTTTTATTTATTTATTTTTATTTATTTTTTAAATAGCAACATACTTTTTCATTTGTCATGTTTGTCATTATGTATTTTTTGTATGTCATTTGCGTTATCTTGTAACCAAATACATAAAAAATTACAAAGACTAAAATGGGACAAATGAAAAGGTAAGTAGGTAAAATAAATAAATAAAAATATAAGAGGATCAATTATTACCTTCAATGGCTTCTTGTGCGGTTTTTGAATGTTCGCTTATGAGATTATCTTTGGCATTGCACTCACAAAGGAGAGAAGCTACCTTTTCATGGAGGTTTTTCACAGTCCTCTCTAAAGCTGCTTCTCTCTCATACTGAAGTGTCTGTGTTAGTAAATGCAACATGTATTAGCATAATAGAAGTAATAAAAAGTAATAAAAACGGCTGATGACTTTTGAGCCATAGTACTTGAAATTACATAACACTGCATGTGGAAGGATTTATGATTTTAGATAAACATTTGTGAATTCTTTTTTCTACAATCTGTACAAAATTGACCCGTCCTATAATATAGTGTTCGCTTCACATTTTTACACAAAAATATTTTAAAGACGATATGGTTTAAATTATCAACTTCTTGAATTATCATACTTGACCAAGTGATGTAATCAAACCAACCATTGAATGTATAAAAATGCAAGAAAAGTGATATACATTGCAACAAGGAACTATTTTGAACAAAAACATGTGAATTTATTACAAATTGCCCACTTTATAATGCATTTTGATAATCACTTGTTAAACATCAACGATTTTGGTTATTAGCCTCCTGAACTTTTGTTTTGGTGTTACAAAAAATTCAAGTAGGATTTCTGAAAGTCGATTTGAGGTGAAATGAGGTATGCTAAAGCTGATGTTGCAACTCAAAAGGAGTTGTCAAGCATACAAGCGATTTCAAGTAATGTGGCAATACAAATAAGGTTTGCAAATAGGCCCATGAATACAATTATATAGTTTAAGAGTCTAACCAACAAAATTGTTAATTTCTTTATGTTAAATAAGAAGCTATATTGGTATGTCTTTTGGTACAGAGTATTAACTAAAACAGTAAAAGTTGTTGCCATTTTTTTCCTTATATTATGATTCAACTAAAGCAATAATATGTATTCAAACCAAATGGGCAGCTATCAATGCTTTAACTACAAGTAGGTATAATAATTTCTTTTCCTCTCATCACTTTCCCTCCTCAATTTATGATTATATACTAGAACTCATAAATATGTATGTTAGCTACAGAAACTAAAGAGAAGAGATACAATGCTTTTCCTAGCTCCGTCACCACTCCAACCACTAATCTACTACTTTTCGTAACCACCATTGTACCACTTCTCTAAAGTCTCAGTTCATTTAATTCTGCAGATATCTGTTTTCAATTTTTAATTTGTTCAAGGTTAATTACCCAATATTACAACCTCCTTTAACACTTTTACCAATCAGCACAGAGCACTTTAAATTCTCATAAAATAGCATTCCATTACTAAGAAACAATGAAAACTAGAAATCCATTTTACTTACTATTTTATGACACAACCTTTCATTTGTTAACCAAAAGCATATTGTTGGTCATCTTGATCATGTGAAAAACAGGTTGATCTTTTTGGCATTTAACCAAAAGCTAGTAACAATCTTGCAACAAAATTAAGTAAGTAGAGTTTTAGAATACCTCTGCATCATTTTCAGCTTCAATGTTTGCATCAATCGACTTCTGGGGAGATCGTTTCTTCCAAAGCCATGTTTTTTGGTCCATGATTTTCTTTTATAATCCTACACACATCCACTAGTCACAAAAAATAAATAAATAAATAAATAAATAAATAAATAAATAAAAAATAAAAAAAATAAGGAAGACAAACTATGGATTTGTAGAAGAGTTATTCTAGTAAAGAAAGACTGCATTTTACCAGGAAATACAGGCAATTAACAAAGAAATGCATGGGATTCTAATATAAGCCTTTATTTATAACTAGAAGAATGTGTATAAAATATATAAAGCAAAAGAACACACTATATAGAATGCCTTACTATTGTCCCCACTGCATGCATATATATATTTATATCACACTACACTTTTCATATTTGTCAAAATAACCTCACTGATTTCACCTTTCATCTTCTTTTTTATTTTGTTTTAAAAAAGGATTATTCCCTTAATCCATGGGGACTTTCACAATAAGAACATCAAATAATTCTTTAAACAAAAAACTAAACTTATCAAGAACACAAGTACAAAACTCATTAGTGGAACACCAAACACCCATGAAAGAAGAGAACTATAACGCACATTAATTCAGTGGGTGCTTGCCAAATAAATGTGTAACCTGTATCTTGTACAAAACTATGAAGCACTCATGATAATATTATATAAAACTTATAAGGTTAACTACTTTATTTGAGTAACATTCAAGGCTCCTAGATCCCGAGACTTTTTCTTATAGGATGTGCCAAGGTGGTAGGGACTCCTCTGCTTTTGGCATAATTGCACAAATTAGCTAACATACTTATACTTTTACCAATAATAACAACAAACTTTATACTTTTATCAGCAATAACGATATTTTTTTTGATCATTTTCTCACGCAATTATGCTGTATAGGTTGAGTAATAAGCTATCGAAAGGGTTAACAGCATTGGAGAAAAAGGTTGAACTTTAAAGATGAGTTAACCATTTACAATGCTCTTAGAAAAGCAGAATGCAGTAAAAAAAAATGAAAATGTGTCATTTTTTGACCTAAATTGTGCTAAAGCAAGTTGCTATAAGCATTTAACCTTTCTTTTTATACAAGATAAAGCTCTTTAAACAAGAATTAACCTTTCTTTTGTTAAAGGTTGATTAAACTTTCTTTAAGCTGTGAACCTTTCTTTTTGTTCCTATTTCCAAGTAAGTGCAAATGAAACACGCTGATCGGCCCACATGCCCATGCCCCTGACAATATACTAAAGATAATGTTTAAACCGACTCAACCCACTAAAGATAAGAGTTCGCTTCGCGAACTCCTTTGTCCAAAACAAACTCAGTAACGAGCGTGAAGATTGACCCCAAAATTGTTGCACGATGTTGATCAACTTGGGCTTGAAAACCATGTCCGAACCGCTAGGTTACTTTTAAAGACATTTACTAGTATTAACCATTTCAACCACCACCAAATGGCTCATTGGTAAAGACACCTAACCTTTTCACAAGAGTTATAGGGTTCAAAACTCACTGGATACACATTTTGTGGTGGTAGGGAAAGGGTCAGAAACAGTCATAGGATAACTCGGTTAGGCCGCGTACATTTCAGTCAAAAACTCAACCTCCTAAAACCTCATCATTTACCCGTTTTATACTTATTAACCATTTCATGAGGATATAATTAGCATTTTCTGGACGTTAACATGATTTTTTAAATAAATAAAAAATCATCAATGACATGACCAACAAGCAAAACAAAACACAAAACCATATAGTAACAAACTAACAATCATGAAAAACATAACAAAATATCCGTACAATGTCTGAAAACCTAAATGGAAAAAGTAAATAATAGTTAAACAAAACTTAGAAGCTTACCTGTATGTATGAAGTGAGCTAAGAAAAAAATGAAAAATAAAAAGTTTAGTTTTGTTTTGGTTGAGGCATTTTAACAAACAGGTGGAGTATGCAGTGACATGATAGTGTGAGAGAAAATGGAGCAACCCACCGACAAGATATATGAGAAGAGTGGGAGTGATATAGTAGTAGTGGTGTGGGTGAAGAAAGTGAGTGAGTGGGAAAATAATCATATGATGACCAAAGGTGACAAAAAACAAAAACAGGAAATTAAAGTCATCATATGCTACAGTGTCTCACAGACTCCTTTGACCTTTTGGACGACCCTCCCAACGGTTGGTTGGCTAGCTGGCTTGGACTGTGGTTCGTGCCTATTCGGCCTCATTTTTTTTTTTTTTTTTTTTTTTTTTTTTTTTTTTTTTTTGTTTTTTTTTTTTTAATTTTTTCTTTTTAGTATTGAAATTTAATTGGAATTAATGAAATTTAATTTATTTAGTTGTTAACATGATATAGTATCTAGTGTATTTTTGGGTGTTGATGTTAAAGTGAGGATGGGTGATGTGGCGCTGATGTAACACTGAAAAAATGATATTACGGTGTTGGAGTACCTTCTGCTCTAAGATAGTTATTACTACCTCCGTCCTAAAATATTAGTCCAGTTCGACTTTTTATATCGAACTTTGACCTTAAATGTTTTTGTTTGTAATTTTGTATTATATATTACTTGATGAAAATTACACCAAATGAAAATACATATAAAACATTATCCATCCATATTTTTTGCATCAGGTATTATACAATACAAAAAAAAGATATTTAAGGTCAAAGTCCATTTCAAAAAGTCAAACTGGACTTATATTTTGAGACGGATGGAGTACTTATTAGTCGAAAATGAAAGACTAGGCAGTGTTTGACGAGATAAGCTGCTGGCTTATCTTTTTGCTTCTATTTCTATCTTTAATATTGAACAGTTGGTGACAACTAAGCTTTATATGGGTAAGGATCCAGTGAGAAGAAAACTTAAAATGAGAAGAATGAGAAATGACTATAATCACATATTTGAGATGCATCGACTTGTATTAGATGCATCTCTATTCATTTAGATGCATCTTACTTTGTTTCGAAAGTGATTTTGAAGTGAAAACGTTGTAAAGTAATACTAGCAACAAATTTGACTCGCAGAGTAGGATTCGTCTAACTTGAGGAAATGCATCTAATATATATATATGCATCTAATTTTTNCTTAAAATGATTATTAATAAGTTTCCTTGAAAATTTGATGAACTCCAATGTAATATATTGAATCGTGGGATCTTGGAGAATTAAAAGGTGAAACGTTTTGGGTTTTTCCAATGTAAGATTCAATTGGACTGGGTGGACTGGACTGATTTGGGTTTTTCAAAGAAGAAGATGAAAAAAAATAAAAAATAAAAAAAATAATAAAAAAAAAAAAATCCAGGTAATTAATTTTAACCTGTATAGCCGGTTGCCAAGCATGCCACGTAAGCAAAAGTATGATAATGAAAAAAAATTCAAAAGTTCGTAGGGCATTGTTGTAATATTTTGGGTTCGTATCTGATAATGGAACAAATGGAAAAGTACGTTGCTATTACATGCCATTAACCCTTAATTCTCCAACTAAAAATAGACATATGAACATAAAAATTAGTCCAGATGATCAAATTGATTAAACCATATCGATATCGAATAGTTAGTTTGGTTAATTCAACCACCAAACTAAACTAAACGATGAACCATTTGATGGAAACCAAAATTTTCAAATTGTTTTGTACCAAAATTTTCGTTTTTAACAGGAAAGCTTTCTGCAAACCGTTGGTAAAATATACACGGGTTCTGAATTTCCATTTCAGCTATTGTCACTGTATTGTAACAAGTACTCCTAACAAACAACTCTGCTTTATACAAGGAATATGCTAACAGTGTATGCAAAATTGATAGATGTGATAACAAATTTTAACTTTTGTTAAAATGAAAAACAAACGAACATTACTAGGAGTGGGGACAAACATAAAAGAGAGGGAACAAAGATTGCAGCTACGTGTCAGTTATCATAATGGAGCATGGTCACGCAGCTGATCGTCGCGTATGAGTGTGACGTACTGTGTGAGTATCTGTCATTTCCATTCATCAAAAGCAACCACAAATACCACGAAACGTTACATAAACTTCGAAAGACGACTAACTATCTTGTAGTATAGAGACAACAAACTTATCTCACATGCATGTTTTAAACAATATTTGAACCAAAACAATCATTTGATTGAAAAGCTTCTCACACAACGTAAAATACTACTCCCTAAGTTAAAACACAAGACATTTGTTATTTCTATTTTTCAATGTGATTTTGAATAGTGAACACCCCCTAAGTTAAACTTGCCATACCTTACACATGTTTTGCCCAAAGTTTTTGAATCTTTGTAATGCCATTATTTTGTTATTGCAAAAACTTTGTTATTTTCTGTTAAAAATTTAGTAATTTTTTGAGTTTTTTTTTTTGT
>LBNU01005137.1:113477-146524 GCA_014162995.1 Artemisia annua
GTATCTATATGTTATAGAGGAGTCTCCCGATTAAGTTTTGATAATTGCTAAACATCTATAAAAAAGTACTACATGTGATTTTTGGTTCGTGATGTATTTTGATTCTGTGCTACATGCATGTTAGCTAGGTTTGTGTTTTTCGTTTTTGTGCATGAACATAAGAATATACATACACATAACTAACTTGCACAAGAACAAAAATGTATAACTTGCACAAGAACAAAAATGTATAACTTGCACAAGTTGAAGGTACATATCTACAATCATACAGCTATACTCCACTCCAGTGGCGGAGATTATTATCTGAATACACATGCCAACAAGTTGGAGTAACTTTAGATTTTGTATAATTTCACTAAAAAGACTTTTGTGAGCCGTATACATCATTTGAGCTTTTATAAGTTGGAATGGTCAAAAGGAAAACAAAAAGGGAAAGGAATGAAGTTGAGATTAGAGAAGTGGAACCTACAAAATGATGACCATTCATTTTCTGCTTTCTGCTTTTGCTTAGCTAGCGAAGAATCTAATGTGCACCCGACAAAATTTACCAAGTTAACATAAGAGTAAAATTGTAGGTAAGTAAATAGGTGGGTTTACTGGTTCGAGTAACAGTATGAACTGTGAACATAGATAAATAGTTTGCTCAAATACCTATCCTCTCATTTCTTCTCCACGAACCATTTGTTTAGGCTCTATAAGGATATATGTTGACCATTTTGGAGCGACAATGTATTCGACGCATCTTGTAGCCCTGTGGCATCATCTTGATGGTGTGATGTGAGATGCTCTTCAATCAGTAGACTATAGGTTCAAAACTTCAAATGGCAAGTGTATTGTATATGTATCGTGTATATATAACTACATCGTGTTACATTTTTCAGAGTAATAAAAATGTATTAAACGCATTATTTTATAAATATTTTTTTTTAGCCTATGACATTTTACGACAACTCTTTAATTATACATGTATACATATATATGGGTTCCCAAAATCAAACGTAACCTCATCTAACACAATGCTCATTTTCTTTATGAAAATTGGTAAAGTGATTGAATCTAACGGTTGAAGGATGCTGAGAGCAATCTTTTTTCAATATAAGAAAGCGTTTTAAAGTAAAAACAGATATAAAGTTTACGACATCTTATAATTTTTACCATATGGAATTGTATCAAGCAAATGCGTTTGTGAGATGGGGAGAAACAATGGGGACCAAAATAGAGGGTCAATCTAATTCTTTCGTACAAAGTTTTTCTTTTATATCATTCCGGTGAATCACCTAGTGATATTGTCAATAATCCTAGACTTGCACCCGCACATCGGCAAGTAAACGGCTTTACAAGTAAAGATCTCACGTTGGGTGCTTCCTCTTCAGTTCATGCAAGAGGTTGAAATGAAACCTCTAAACCCATTCTTTCAGGCATAGTTTTTCTTTTTTATCGTCAAAAATTTTAATATCAACAAAAAAGATATTACAATAATGCAGTGGTATCAACTATCAAGTATTAAGACTAGAGGTAGTAGTCACCACTCTCAACTTTTCACATCAGCGTCATATCATCATTTACCTCCCCTCACTTCCACTCACCTTTAACCCATGGTCACTACTCCCATCACCTTTCATTAAAATACACACTTTATACAAACATATCACACAAAATACCCAAACACATTCACAAATCAAATAAACAATAATAAAAACACCACATGAGGCCCACAAATGCACATGAATCGAGTGGTGAGAAGGTCACCACTTCCCTCCTCTTTTCTCTTGTGTCGCGCGTGACAACCTACCAGATAATAGGGATGGCTCGTGAGGTGGATGGTGAAAGGTGATGCCTCACCCCTAGGGCTGTAAACGAACTGAATATTCAGTGAACATTTCATGAACCGTTCGGTAAAAAGTTCGTTTATATTCGTTCGTTTATTAAATGAACAAACATGAACAATATTTTACGTTCGTTTAGTTAAATGAACGAACATGAACAAAAGTCTCGTCCGTTCATTTATGTTCGTGAACGTTCGATTATGCGTTCGTTAAAGTTCGTTTATGTTTATTTATCTATATATGTTCACATATATCATATTTTTTAATTTTACAATTAAATTAGTTTGTTTAAACAAAACAACATTTTAAAACAATATATTGTGAAGAATTCAATAAAGTTTATGTTTGTTTGTCTATTTTTATTTATGTTCAATCGTTTATGTTAGTGTCTTAATGAACGAACATAAATGAACATGAACAACTCATTTTCTTAATAAACGAACATGAACAAGAAAATTCGTCCATATAAGCGTCCGTGTCCGTTTATTTGTCCGGTTAAAATTAAACGAACGAACATGAATAGGGCTCCGTTCGTGTCCATCCGGTTCGTTTACAGCACTACTCACCCCCATTACCTCCGGCCTTATATAGAGTAGCTAATGGTGGTATCAACTATCAAGCTAGTACTGTTGTACAAGTTTTGATAAGTCTTGTCTTAAGCAAAGTTTTTTGTGATTCTTAATCTCTATGTTCTAGATCATGAAATTATCACACCTAAATTATCAAGAAAACTTTTTGTTATTTTGCTCAAGGTCATAAACTCATGGTTTACTTTTGATATCTATTTTTGGTTATTTGTCTTTTTTCTTTTTTACGATTCATTTTAAATGCGTAGATACTCATAGGTATATTCGGATATAGGAAATAAGATGTTAAGATAATCTTATAGATAATTTTTTGAGTCATGTTGAGTTTTCTTCCAAAATAAAGTGTCTAAATGGTTAACTCTTCAAATTACTACCCTGGAAGTCTAAGGCTGGCCACTAAGGGCCGGAAAACGATTCGGTCGATGGAGTAACGACCGAATTCGAATTCGGTCGAGCCGGCTGTGGCACATTCGGTCGCCCGGCTCAAAATCTCAATTCGATTGCTACACCGACCGATTACAAATCATGCAAATCTCCATTTAAACTGAAAGTTTCTTCCCTTTTTTTCTTTCTTTCTTTCTTGTCAAAAGAAACCATGAACAAAAGCTGGAACTTGTTGTGGAACTTGGCTTGAAACTTGTAAAAGAAACCATGATAAATCTGCCTATGCTATGGAACTTGGCTTGAAACTTGTAAATGTTGGTATATATACATATTCCATTTTACTTGCCACGTTGCATGTTTTTGTAAAATGGTTTTTGCAAATGGCACGTGTATGGTTTTTGCAATATATGATGATGCAAATGTTTTTTTTGTAAATGTTTTTGCAAATGTTTTTTTTTGTAAATGTTTTTCTTTTTTTTTTCTTTTTTTTTTTGTTTTTTGTTTTTTTTTTAAATAATAATAATGATGATGTAATATGCGTCACGAGTGTAGGGAGAGAGGTGAAAATGGATTGAAGAGAGAGAAAGCTGAGGTGGCAGCCGGAATGATGATGCAATATGGGTCACGACTGTGCCTAGCCTAATTGATTCTTATTTGATTGTTCATAGCCTACCTACTTTTGATGACACAAGATTCAAGAGTGAGGTATTATCAAGTAGCTCTTCCTATGAGCATAATATAGCCGCCTTTCCCGATCCTTTTATTTTAGTTCTTTGACCCAAAGCGATAATCCAATAAATCAGTTTCAAGACAAAAGAAACACGGGCACACGACCATAACAAAGATTATGTAAGGTTTCTTGTACGTTAAGTGAGACCGACTCTTTATTCTATTAGTAAAAGACAATCAATAATTTTTGGTGATTAAAAGTAGTTGGTGGAACCCATAGTTGTTAAGATCTCGATTATGACCTTAGAATTTTATGATTTTACAATACTACAAAGCAAAAATAATTTGATCCTATGTAGGATATTTCAAGCATAGTATCTGAATAGTATCCTAATCTTAACTATAGTATCGTAATATATTGATCCAGTATGATCTTGTTTTGTTCGAACCACAAGCTAAAAAGCTAATTTACTCCAAAAGTAATCTAAATTAAAATTAAAAGGAAAGAAAGACTAAGGGTATTTTAGTTATTTAACTTTGAGGCATGGATGAAATATGCCCCAAATGTTTCCCACAGGGACGGTATATGTAGGTTCGAAATGATTAGGACAAACATGCAATTTAGTCAAAGTAAAGTTCGGGGATGAAATATGCAATTAACTCTCTATTTATTTATACAGCCCAACCGTCAATTCACACGTCAAAAAATTCCACAAAACCCTAACCCTAAAAATCAACGATGAAGATTGGTCCGGCAAAGGCGGTGAATAGGTATGATTATGACGATGATGATGAGGAAGGAGATGTGTGTAGGATCTGTAGGAACACAGGTGATGTTGATAATCCATTGAGGAATCATTGTGCTTGCAGTGGTAGTATTAAGTTTGTTCATCAGAACTGTCTTCTTCAGTGGCTTAATCATAGTAATTCTCGCCAGTGCGAGGTGCGCTTTTTCGCCTTTTTTAACTTGTTAGCTGTATATATTTATGCTTAGTAGTTAGTAGATTTTTGTTTAATTAAACTATACGATAATATATATTTAGGTTTGTTTGATTTTCATCTGTTGGTTTTATTTTGTTGCACTAGATACTATTATAATGAGTTACAGCTGTTTTTAAGTTTTGATCGGTGCCTTACAGTTCAGACGTTTCGTCAATAATGTGATTTAGGGTTCGTTACTTGTGTAATGTTATGCTTAGTATTTGTATTATGATTATAGCTTAGGGGAAAGTATATGGAGCTGTTTTTTATCGAGGCTTTCTTTGTGTTTGTGGCTTGATTGTGATTAGTTGATTGTTTAGATAAGGCAGTATTTGTGATTTGTATATATGTGGATGATTAGATTTAGACATTCATAGCCTAATACGAATAGGCTAGGCATAGTTGCTGTTACTCTTTTTAAAGATGTCTTGTACGTGAGTCATGAGAAATTTGCCTTTTAGTGATTACTAATGGATATGGCGATATCTGTTACTTGTAATGATATGCTGTAGATTGACTTTTGAGGCGTCTTGGGTATAAGATGGTCATGCTGCCCTCTTGCTTTTTCATATGGCAAAGAACAATAGTCTTTGTTGTAGTTTCTGTATTAATGTCATAGGTGCAAATAAGTAAACATCGAGGTTGTTAAAAAGTTCTCCACTTAATGTCATAGTTAATATAAAAATAAAAAATGAGTAATTAATGCAAGTTTTGATTAGAAGGGTAAAGTAGGAAAACTAGTCATAATTACTGTCAGGCACAATGACGGAGGGAGTAATATTTCTTCACTAGATACTATTATATTGAGTTACAGTTGATGGAGGGAGTAATATTTTTCTTTGATTGGCACAATGCTAAAGCCTGCTAATTTCCAAAAAAATGTGTTTTTACTGTCAACTGACAGCCTATAATCAGAACTGTTATTATTGTAAACAAATATTTCTTCAATGATAATGCGAGGAAATTATTAATTTGTTATAGTCGTTAGTTTGGGTTTCATTACCCATACCCCGCTCAGGCAGGATTGGGTATCATTGTTTGTTGTTGTTGTTGTAGTTTATGTTTCATTTCATGTCTGTCGTGGATGCTATATATAATGCGGATCCTTAGAGATCACTTATTAATATGGCTCATGCTAAGTTTCTTTCAGCTACAAGTCAATCAAATACTCCCTCTAGCTTGAGAATGTGTATAGATGCATGCTGATATGCACAATTTATCCCCTTATTTTGTATATTCCTGATTGAATACTGCTAGTGGAGTTTATTAGCTCTTGTTTGTGCTTTTACACTGATTTTTGAACGTGTATGAGCAGGTTTGCAAGCACCCGTTTTCATTCTCACCAGTATATGCCGAGAATGCCCCTACAAGGCTTCCTTTTCAAGAGTTCATAATCGGAATGGAAATGAAAGCATATCACGTGTTGCAGTTCTTTCTCCGACTCAGTTTTGTGCTTTTTGAGCTTTCTGTATGCCTTATAATCATTCCATTTATCACTTTCTGGATATGGCGCTTCTCATTCGTCAGGAATTATAACGAGGCCCGGATACTATTTTTAAGTCACATATCCATTACAGTTATTCTTACCGACTGTCTTCATGGATTCTTAGTCTCCGCACTTTGTGTAAGTATATCTATAATAACAGTTTTTGTAATGGCTTCTGTAGATCAAATCAGACGCAATTTAAATTGATAAATGATTTTCTTTTAATCAAAATATATAAGAGACCAACTTGTCATTCTCCTTCTAACAGTACTCTAAGCTACATACTCTAGAAATCAAAGCTAGCTTCTAGTAACCCTTCTTAAAAGAATAAATCTGACTACATACTCCAATTAACAACGTCACTTACTATTTTTTTAATCGAACACACTCAACATTAGAACAAGAGAATTGATTTGCACACATCAAGAATTGATTTAGTCACTCTAATATATGCATTAGATATTTGTACATTATTGATATGTTGTTTTAACTGTTTGTATATTAGAATAAGAATGTGCATATAAATTAGTAAAATGTGCAAATCATCTTCTAACTGCACAAAAACATATTCTTGAGACCATGGAGTATCATCGCATCCACCCACGCCAAATCCAACGTGGCCACAAAAATGGGCGCCGTGCCACCATACCTATGCTCTTAATGGTGTTTTCTTTTAATCATTTTAAACCAATGAGTATGGGAAATCAAGTTAAAAGTGTCAACAAGTTAAGAGTGTTGCAAGTTTTTGACGATGTTCAAAGCTTGAGGCTATCTCTTGGTTTCCTATGAAAATTGTTTTGTCGTCAAATTTTGTTATTATATATATATTGCCGATGAAACAGAGAGAAAGAATGGTGACATGGCACACCTTATAAGTCGTCGGATCAACTTAATATTCAATCTAAACCGTATAAAATCAAATTAAGACTAAGTCAACTTCTTAACAAATAATTTAAAATGTTGTTTTATTTCAACTCATTCCACCCTTTTTCTTGCTAACTTGTCGTTGAATTCTTCTAACTTTTTTTTTTTTTTTTTTTTTTTTTTTTTTTTTTGATAACCTTGGTTTCCGACCATTTTGGCCGACTAATCCACGGGGTTTGAACCCACCGTCACACAGACTCAAGGTGAAGCCCTCCCTTTTCAGGAGGTTGGCGTGGCCACTTAAGGTTGTTTGCACCTAGCAGGAATTGAACTTGAGACCTCACACATTTTAGAGTGATAGTCACAAGCCCTTTTACCACTAAGCCACCCTTAAGTGGTTGAATTCTTCTAACTTTATTTCTTTTGTTAACTCGAAAATGGAACTTATGTTTTATTTAACGTACCCTCTCCATATTTTAAGCTTATACTTGATATCTATTTACAACATGAGAAAAATTATCTGGTATACCATTTTTTATGATTATAAGACTATTCATAGTAAAATGTTATGTAGTATTAACTCATAAATAATAAAATGAACAACAACTAAATTGTAAAGTCACAATGATGTTTAACTATAAGAAAGATAATGTTTCTAATAAAAATTATATGTTTAATTATTCACGCTGCGCATAATACAATTTTAATTGCTATTATAATAAGGGCCCCTTTGGAATGTGAGGTTTATGTGTGTTTAGGATATAATAAATGCAAAAATGATGTTTGGTTGTGTTTTTGAGATTTGGGTTTGTANATGGTTTCCGACCATTTTGGCCGACTAATCCACGGGGTTTGAACCCACCGTCACACAGACTCAAGGTGAAGCCCTCCCTTTTCAGGAGGTTGGCGTGGCCACTTAAGGTTGTTTGCACCTAGCAGGAATTGAACTTGAGACCTCACACATTTTAGAGTGATAGTCACAAGCCCTTTTACCACTAAGCCACCCTTAAGTGGTTGAATTCTTCTAACTTTATTTCTTTTGTTAACTCGAAAATGGAACTTATGTTTTATTTAACGTACCCTCTCCATATTTTAAGCTTATACTTGATATCTATTTACAACATGAGAAAAATTATCTGGTATACCATTTTTTATGATTATAAGACTATTCATAGTAAAATGTTATGTAGTATTAACTCATAAATAATAAAATGAACAACAACTAAATTGTAAAGTCACAATGATGTTTAACTATAAGAAAGATAATGTTTCTAATAAAAATTATATGTTTAATTATTCACGCTGCGCATAATACAATTTTAATTGCTATTATAATAAGGGCCCCTTTGGAATGTGAGGTTTATGTGTGTTTAGGATATAATAAATGCAAAAATGATGTTTGGTTGTGTTTTTGAGATTTGGGTTTGTAGTTGTAACTCAAATATTAGGGAATGTAGAAAAGTAGTGTAGTATGTTGTATTTTTATGACATGTGAGACAAACAAAAAACTTTGTCTCTCTTTTCTTATTATTAATATAAATAATTTTTAATTATATTTTAATATATATTGTATATCTTTAAATATTATTTTTTTCTCATACATCAAATCTAAATCCAAATCATAATCCAAATCTAAATCATAAACCCGTCTACAAACCAAACGGGCCCTAAGTATTGCATGCATAGAATAGAGTGCATCGGAGTAACGCAAGTGTGGTTACACTAATGAAGCTTTTACATATTCATAACTCATGTATGCGAGGAGACCTAATGTAGTAATGTTTACATTACGTTTTCATATTTATTCTACTCCTAATGAAGCTTATTCATAATATCATTTTACGATAGCAAAAAAGTATAACGGGGTGTAGAATCATAAATTTATGGGCTTGATCTATATAATATTATCGTGGTTTATTGTAATTGTGTGTGGTGCATGATACTCTCCGTTAAGATGATGTGAATAAGTTTTCGAAGAAAAGATAAAAATAATAATAATAATAATAATAATAATAAAATCATGTTTATATTAGTCTATCTAACTTTCTTTTCCTCTTAGTATATATGCAGCAAATTAGGCTACAAACAATCATGTTCGTGTACTACAATTTGACATTAATATGTTAGATCATTTATCTTTTTAACTGTATACATTTAAACACTATCTAACTTATACAAACGGTGTAATGAAAACAAGTGTACCTGTGCAACGCACGGGTATTGCACTTGTTTTAATGGTTAACACATTGATGGGATGGTATATTTTTGTCTTCTTTAAACATGTTATACGGTAAGTTCATTGCTTTGTTTTGGAATGATCATCTAACATGCTTTAAATTCTCCAACTGAAATTTAGACATATGTACATAAAAATTAGTCCAGATGATCCAATTGATTAAACCATATCGGTAATAGCTGCTTTGGNAACATCAAAATATATAAACAGAAACCGAAGCCGAACACTTCAAAGCGTCACTCCTCGCTATGGAGTTGTGTTGGGCTCCTCGTGCATGTAACTTTGCGGCTCATCAAGTTGCAAAAGTTGCTTATGTTTCTGATGTAAATTTCATTTGGCTCCAAAAACAATGAACCGATTCGATTCACGAAACCAACTTTCTTAAATTGTTTTGTACAAACTACAGAGATTTATGTTTATAAATAGAAATGCTGCCTTTGTGCAAACCTTGGTAAAATAATAGAGGTGCCAAAACGGGCGGGCGCAGCCCACGGTCCAAACGGGCGGGCGCAGCCCACGGTCCAAACGGGCTCGAGCTCAAATGGGCACGGGCTTAAACGGGCATGGGCCAAATGGTCTCATGTTATACAAACCGCTTTAGAAAAGACCCAAAATGACGAAATAATTTCGCAAACATAACACATCATTTATATTTAAAAAATTATATATATTATATTTATAAGTTTTTCTTTAAAAACAATTGTAATTTTCTTCAATTAAAAAAAATGTGCCCGTTAATGTCCACTTTTAAATGAGTTGTACATTGCCACCCATTTCTAAAAAAAATAAGCTAATTAAATGTGCCCAAATTAACCATTTTTTTTATTTTAGCACAAGTTAGCACCTCTATAAAATAGACACGTTTTGTCACCTCTAATAAAATATACACGTTGTTTTTTTAATGTTAAAAACGAGTTGGGAATCCCACGCGTTGCCGCGGGGTGTTTTCCGAACAGGGAAAGTGTGATAACAGCCGGTAGCTACTTAACGTCAATTTAGTGACTAAGGACTGACTTTGCAATGAACGTATAACATGAAGCACCAATTATGTAAATTATGAGAGGACTAAATTTGAAAAAAAAAATAAAAAAAAAATAATAATAAAATTATAGCGCTACAGTAACTAACGACCGTTAGTTATAACGCTACAGTAACTACCGACCGTTAATTACCGTAGCTGCGAATAAAAAATTATATAATCACTGTAGCTAGCAAGTGGGGGGGAACATCTCACTGAATGTATATTTGTATAATTTAGTGTTTTTTTATTTTATTTTATTTTATTTTATTTTATTTTTATTATTATTTTTTTTAATATCAACAACGTTTACGAAGATAACCTGTTGTTTGATTCTACTTTCCCTACATGTTTAATTAGTTTGTGTTTTACTCTTTTCTTTTTTTACCGCTAAAGTGGTTTGTCAAAAAGAGAAAAAAATATGTACAAATAAAAACTTTAGTAGCAACGAGAATGACGTATCTATACGTTATAGAGGAGTCACCCGATTAAGTTTTGATTATTGCAAAACATCNAAAGAAAAAAATATGTACATATAAAAACTTTAGTAGCAACGAGAATGACGTATCTATATGTTATAGAGGAGTCACCCGATTAAGTTTTGATTATTGCAAAACATCTATAAAAAGTAGTATGATTGTTCGTGATCTATTTTGATTTTGTGTTACATGCATGATAGCTAGGTTTGTGCTTTCGTTTTTGTGCATGAACATACCATGCACATAACTAACTTGCAGGGACGTCTTTGAGGGTGTGCAAGATGGGCGACCGCCCAGGGCCCTAAAATTTGTTCCGTTAATAATTATATGCATGTGTACACATATTTATACGAAAAAAAAGTATTTAGATGAGAAAATATCTTAAATGAGTAATATGTTAGAACGTTTTGATAACTAATTGCATTATATTTTATAAACGGTGACACTTTGTATATAATACTACTTCTCGAAATGCTTTATTATATGATTTCGTCTAGGGCCCTCAAAAATTTTATAAATTCATGGGACGGCCCTCTAAGTTGCAAACAAAAATGTATAACTTGCACAAGTTGAAGGTACGTATCTACAATCATACAGTTATACTCGCACTCCGGTGACGGAGATTATTATCTGAATACACATGCTAACAAGTTGGTGTAAGAGCACTAGGTATAATAACCTTGAGTTATGACTTAAACACTGTCACGTCAGCACCACATCAGCTTTAACCTTTTCACCTTAACTCACCAAAAAAACACCCCTTACAATAACTCACATTGACTCAACTTTAAATCAAATATTTTCAAATTCAACCCTTAAACTAAAACAAATACTTCATTTAGTAAAAAACATAACATTAATTCTAAAAACATATTACATTACGAAATATATATAAAAAAAATACGAAACATATGAAATTTAAAAACATACGAATTACAAATACTTATTCATCGTCTTCGGAATATTCTTCTTCTTCTTCTTCTTCTTCTTGTCGTTGAAGCCGTTTTTGCTAAGCATGTTCCATAAGGTCTTGTTGGAGTTGAGTATGCGTTTCTTAGTCGCATATTTCTCTTGCTATGCGACGTTGGGTATCACATCTGTCGACCCACCTGTCTCGTCTAAAACGTGATGACGGATCCACCCACATTTCGCCATACTCACGTAGTGCAAACTTTTAATCTTTTAAAATCATGTTATGCAAAATAATGCAAATATACATGATTCTACGTATCTTGACAATTTTCAGTTGACGTGCCGGTTGTTAAGTAAAACGGATATAACATTACATCATAACTCATTTACACATTATGCATCATTAATCATTAATCTTTAGAACATTAAACATCAACACATACCTTAGCAACCTCATTTCCTTATAATTCAACATCAACATACTTCATCCTAAACCTTCCGTTTTCTAACACTTCATTACTAATTATGCCAACTAGTCATAACCCCATTTCACATAGCCCATACATTCAATCATTTAATTACCTTAAGACAACAAAGCACATAACACATAACATATAAAATCATTACAACATCACATTATAACCGGTTTACTTACCTTGAATCCAAGCTAAGTCTAACAACAGCATCACCATCCTCCATCATCATCATCATCATCATCCTATGTCATAATCATCATTACATAACACTTAAAACACATAACCAAATAACTATAACAATGGTTAACAAAACCATAACCTACCTCTAAACACCTCTAATCATCATATAATCATATCTTGATTATATGATGATCAACCCAATAACTAACTACTAAAATAAGATCACTTACTTGTGTAGGATCATCACTAGGGCTCTACCTTCTTGATTAGCACCTTAAACTCTTCATAGATTCATCATCCACTTAGGTCTTTCACTCTCTTTTTCTTATCCCAAATCCGGACCTCAAACACACCTTTAATAATGATGGAAATATGTAGAATGCTCTAGGTTATACTAGTTAGATTGCATCTTTAGCCAAATGACATAACTAGCCCCTTAAGTCTCTTTCTTCCTACTTTAGGCACACTTCACTTATAACACATTTAGTCCATTACAACTTTAGCCCTCTAAGGTCCATTCCTTTCTATTTGTGCCACATAATACTTCCATAATTGTATGGAACACTCTTTAACTATCACTTTGACTATTGGGTTTACTATAACGCAATATTCGTTGACTAGCCAATCACGTTAAAACTTACTCAATTCCATCTAGGGTGGGGCCTATTTGTATCTGGAATACGGGTGTTACACATCTATCATCACCATCATCCGAAAGAACCAAATCACCTATGATTGACAAAAGGGTCGAGAGATCATCTTGGGCACGACCACGGGGAGGGAAACGCCAACCCCAATTCGCAGACCAAGAATCATTTGAAAAAATCCAACGATCTCTTATGTAACAATTTTGATTCAACTCAAGAGCAAAAAATCTAGAGAAACAATTTTGAAAAATTAAGTTCTTAATCAAGTGGTTGAGACAAACATCAAATGGGAACCATTTGTACATAATATCCTCATAAAAAGTTTATAATTTAAATTTACTAGGCAGACATTTGAACATGGCTATGTAAAAGGGTGGAATGATGACGAGGATATCTCAGTTAAGCCGCATACATATGAGTCAAAGACTTGCCCTTATTGAAGGGCACTCCTAATCCGGTGGTTGATGGTAAAAGGAAGAGCAACCCATTTTCTAAGGTGGGTGAAGTGGTTGATTCTGATAGTGATGATGATGAGGTGTTTGAGCCAAATGATCCTATGGGAAGTTACTTCTCATCAGCAGGTGGAGGTAACGAGCTTGAAGACTATCTTTGTGATGATTATGCGACTCAGGTTTACGACTTACCAGGGCAATTGGATGAGTTTTGCGATCAGTTTGATATCAAGCTCCAAGGCCGTGCTAGGAAGTAATCTTTTATTTTGTTTGTTCGTAAGATTGACTTGTCTTTCTTATATTGTTAATTGGTTGTTCTAGTGTTGGTAGCTAGTTGTTCGTTTATGGCCTGTCATAAATGATATAGTGGTAGTTTAAGCGGCTGCTTAAGGTTAATGTGGTACTTCAGCCACATTCCATTGTTCTTTAAACGGTTTTTGGAGTAATATATTTTACCAGGGTGAAAAATCCCTTTTACCCAAAATAATTGCGAAAACCTCATCCATGTGTAAAACATCTACAGTATATTGCAAGTTTTACTCGGTCCATGTCTATGTCACCGTTAGCTCAAATGTTCTACATTATTAATTGACCAAACGAAAGAAACCATTAGTTAGCTCAAGGGAAAAAAAAAAAAAAAAAACAAAAGACCTTCATGTTTTTTGTTCTAGATTTTGTGTACTAAAGATTTTTTATAGTACTATGTCGGTTCCATCGTATGATAACCTTCCACGCAAGCACCCCCGCCTTTACAGTCAAACCAACACCCAAACACAAACACTAAACCGTAAATAAATAAAAAAAACAGATAAGGGTCAAAATAACCCGGCACACATTTTCGCGTCCGATCACCGTTATTCATAAGTCATAACCTCCCATTCAAATCCCAACCACCTTTTTATAATTTATTTATTTATAACACAACCCAACCGTCAATTCACACCGTTTAAAAAAAAAAAAAAAATCCACAAAACCCTAACCCTAATAACCAACCATGGAGATTGCTCCGGCAACGGCCGTGAATCCAGCGGTGAATAGGTTTGATTATGACGATGATGATGAGGAAGGAGATGTGTGTAGGATCTGTAGGAATACTGGTGATGTTGATAATCCGTTGAGGTATCCTTGTGCTTGTAGTGGTAGTATTAAGTTTGTTCATCAGGATTGTCTTCTTCAGTGGCTTAATCATAGTAACGCTCGCCAGTGCGAGGTTCGCTTTTTCGCCTTTTTTCGGTTTTCGGATTTTTTTAATTTGTTAGCTTATGCTTAGTAGTTAGTAGATGATATAGGCGGTTTCGGTTCGGTTCTGTTTGTTTTATTTGAGCTCGTGTATTAGGTTATTTGATTTTGTGTGCTAGTTGTTGCACTAGATACTATTATACGGAGTTACGGCTGTTTTTAAGTTTTGGTCGGTGGCTTACTATTCAGGCGTTTTGTTGTCTTTGTGGCGATAATGTGATTTATTTTGTTTGATTATTATGATTTAGTGTTTGTTACTTGTATATGGAGCAGTTTTTGATTGAGGCTTTCTTCGTGTTTGTGGCTTGATTGTGATTTAGTTGATTTTTTTAGATAAGGCAGTATTTGTGATTTGTATGGGGAAGATTAGATATAGATATTCATAGAGTAATTCGAATAGGCAGTTGCTGTTACTCTTTCTAAAGATGTTTTGTGAGTCGTGAGAAATTTGCCTTTTGGTGATTACTAATGGATATGGCGATATCTGTTACTTGTGGGGCGTCTTGGGTATAAGATGGTCATGCTGTCCGCTTGCTTTTTCATATGGCAGAGAACAATAGTCTTTGTTGTAGTTTCTGTATTAATGTCATAGCTGCAAATAAGTACCATTGAGGTTGTTAAAAAAAGGTCTAGCGAGTAAGTTTTTGTCTTCACACTTTATGATATTGCTGTTTTTGTTCAAGTATTTATAAACAAGTTTTGACGCTGCAGTCGACAAGTTCCTTTCGCATTCTGAGTTTACTTAATTATCTAACTTTGAAGACAAAACTTTTGTTTGTAGTCCTGCATATTTTCTAATAGTAACCGGGTGTATATAATACATATCATTAATTCATTATTGATCCTATAAATTGGATCATCGACACATCTAGAGTGTTGGAATGGAGGGATGGTTATTTCTTGGGTTTTATGGTTGTGAATTGTGATATCTCCCTTGTTAATGATAGCTTCCGTAGGATCTACCTGCAGCCCACTCTATGCCAGGGCTATTTTGCAGTTTTAGATTCCATAGTGTATGAGAAGGACGCGAAAAGCATACAGGAGCCTTAGTGATTAGGTTGGACCTGGCTTATATGGTGCATATGTTACTCATTTCTAAGTTCTAACATGCTTGATGCCTTGACAGTTGACATTACCTATCAGCTTTTCATTCATTTGTTTTTAACTGGACTATTTAGCGTCTAGCAAAAAAAGGACAAGTTTGGACTTTGGGCCCTGGAGAAATCAAATTAGACTTCGTTAAAAAGTTTGTTTCAATAGAGCAGAGTTTTTTTTGGGACTGTGGTGTCAGTACTTTGTTGATTAAATCCTACATGCCACACAAACTCGAACTTGGTAAAGTTCTTACTTAAGGGAACTTGCGGTGGCCATCACAAGGAATGATTAAACCAAGAGGATTATTAAATGTGGTCATTAATAAACTGGAGCTGTTATACTTATTACTGCTTTTAAACATAATATTTTTCTTTGATTGGCACAATGCTAAAGCCTGCCAATTTCCAAACAAAATGTGTTTTTACTGACAACTGAAAGCTTGTAATCAGAACTGTTATTATTGTAAATATATATTTCTTCAATGATAACTCTTGAGCCATTATTAATTTTGTTATAGTCGTTAGTTTGGGTTTTATTACCCATACCCCGCTCAGGCGGGATTGGGTATCGTTGTTGTTGTTGTTTGGGTTTCATTTCATGTCTGTGGTGGATGCTATATATAATGTGGATCATAAGAGATCACTTATTAATATGGCTCATGCTAAGTTTAATCTTTCCCAGCTGTCCTTTCAGCTACAAGTCAATCGTATACTCCCTCTAGTTTGAGAATGTGTATCCGATGCATGCTTATATGCATAATTTATCCCCTTATTTTGTATATCGCTGATTGAATACTGCTGGTGGAGTTTATTAGCTCTTGTTTGTGCTTTTACACTGATTTTTGAAACATGTATGTGCAGGTTTGCAAGCACCCGTTTTCATTCTCACCAGTATATGCTGAGAATGCCCCTACAAGGCTACCTTTTCAAGAGTTCATAATCGGAATGGCAATGAAAGCATATCACGTGTTGCAGTTCTTTCTCCGGCTCAGTTTTGTGCTTTCTGTATGGCTTCTAATCATTCCATTTATCACTTTCTGGATATGGCGCTTCTCATTCGTTAGGAATTATAACGAAGCCCAGAGCCTATTTTTAAGTCATATCTCCACTACAGTTATTCTTACCGACTGCCTTCATGGATTCTTACTCTCCGCAAGTATAGTATTCATTTTCCTTGGGGCCACATCTTTGAGGGACTACTTTAGACATTTGCGGGAAATCGGGGGTCAGGAGGGGGACAGAGAAGATGAAGGAGATAGAAACGGTGCTCGTGTTGCTAGAAGACAACAACCTGTTCCAGTTAATAGAAATGTTGTTGGTGAGGGGAATGGCGAAGATGCTGGCGGGGCCCAAGGGATTGCTGGTGCTGGTCAGATGATTAGAAGGAATGCTGAAAATGTTGCTGCTCGATGGGAGATGCAAGCTGCTCGTCTTGAAGCGCATGTTGAGCAGATGTTTGATGGTTTGGATGATGGGGATGGTGCGGAAGATGTTCCTTTTGATGAGTTGGTTGGTATGCAGGGCCCGGTTTTCCATTTGGTGGAAAATGCATTTACTGTAAGTAAAATCTTTTATTGCTGATACTATACCCCATGATCATTCGTTAAATGTTTGTGCATCATTTTCCTCATAGTTGCGTGCGNAAGACAACAACCTGTTCCAGTTAATAGAAATGTTGTTGGTGAGGGGAATGGCGAAGATGCTGGCGGGGCCCAAGGGATTGCTGGTGCTGGTCAGATGATTAGAAGGAATGCTGAAAATGTTGCTGCTCGATGGGAGATGCAAGCTGCTCGTCTTGAAGCGCATGTTGAGCAGATGTTTGATGGTTTGGATGATGGGGATGGTGCGGAAGATGTTCCTTTTGATGAGTTGGTTGGTATGCAGGGCCCGGTTTTCCATTTGGTGGAAAATGCATTTACTGTAAGTAAAATCTTTTATTGCTGATAGCCTGATACTATACCCCATGATCATTCGTTAAATGTTTGTGCTTCATTTTCCTCATAGTTGCGTGCACTTAATGTATTCCTTAGATGTTATTCAGTCTTGCTCAACCTAGTATAGCTAATTTACGTATTTTGCAATGCATAACACTTGGGCGGTTTCACATGCTATATTAGTGGATCACATAATTAAATTTGAACCAAGGGGAAGCTGACCTTAGATTTTAGATCTTAGATCACCCACGAATACCAGCAATATGAGCTGAAACCTTATGCTATAAAATGTATGATTGATAGCAATAATAATCTTAATGCTGTCATACTTGATTGTCAGAACCTAATATTAGTTTATTGACGCTATGGTCTGATGTAATTTGAGGAAAAAGTCTCTATATCTTGCTAGTTCAGCTTGCAGAGCGAAAGTGATATGATTGAGCACGCTTCATGTTAGGTTAATTATGTACCCCAAGCCATGTAGATTACCTCACACCCAATTCTTATGGCGACTCTCTTCTCATACTTTTGTTGCTGTTAGCTATATATACTGGGTTGCTCTACGCACTGAAATATCAGATTACCAAGAATCTGGAATGTTATGCTGTCATTACTCTTTAGTACACTATTGAACAACTGTTATGTCACGTTCTCTTTTGTTTCCATCTATGTATGTCCATTTGAATGCTAATACCTTATGCCTTCTTTTTGACTACAGGTTCTTGCAAGCAACATGATATTTCTTGGGGTCGTGATCCTTGTACCTTTCCACCTTGGACGATTTATACTCTACCATTTATCATGGCTTTTATCATCTGCCACCGGCCCCGTGTTATCATCTGCTGTACAACTTAATGAACAAGCACTTGCCTTGGCTAATATTACATTAAAAAACGCACTCACCGGGGTAAAAAATTTAACATCTGATACCAACCCAGATAACAAAATGCTTGATCAAGTTGTAGAGATGTTAAATGTAAATTCTACTAAGCTTGCCGAGTCAGCAAACAATATCACATCAACCGTTTCGGCTGACATACTAAAAGGGGCGACCATTGGTGCATCACGTCTGTCAGATGTTACAACTCTTGCTGTGGGATATATATTCCTTTCCTCGCTTGTGATATTCTATCTTGGGGCTATTGCGATAATTAGGTACACAAGAGGGGAACCGTTAACTATGGGAAGATTTTATGGTATTGCTTCTATCGCCGAAGCTATTCCTTCGCTCTTCCGGCAGTTTGTGGCAGCGATGCGACACTTGATGACAATGATAAAAGTAGCATTCCTGTTGGTCATTGAGTTGGGGGTTTTTCCTTTAATGTGTGGATGGTGGCTAGATTTTTGTACTATAAGAATGTTTGGAAAGTCAATGGGTCAACGGGTTGAATTCTTTTCAGCTTCTCCATTAGCAAGTTCGCTAATCCATTGGGTTGTAGGGATTGTTTATATGTTACAGATATCAATATTTGTCAGCCTTCTGCGTGGGGTATAGCCTGATAACCTTTAGCTAAATCATGTTCGATATAACATTAGTAATTTATGTGGTTTGTGCAAAATCACTGAATTCGTTTCTTTTGAAACGCAGTGCATAAATGGTCACTGCTAGTGTATTTTTGCTGGAAACTAAATGCATAATTGGTCCTTGATAGGGACCAACTGTGGAAGCTAAATGCGTAAGTGGTCCTTAGAGGGACCATTTATGCAATGGATATCTCCTCTCATGGACCATTTATGCAATAAGTTTCCAAGAGGAATGGTATTAGTGATTTTGAGCAAACCACCGGCACAATTTCTGTAATTTACTAAAATATTTCTTCTCCTGTTAAGGCGAGTAATCTTTTTTACATGTGTTTTGCAGGTCTTGCGTAATGGAGTTCTTTATTTCTTGCGAGACCCTGCTGATCCTAATTACAACCCATTCCGTGATCTCATTGATGATCCTGTGCACAAACATGCTCGTAGAGTTTTGTTGTCAGTCACTGTTTATGGTAGCTTAATAGTAATGTTGGTATTTTTGCCAGTTAAGCTTGCCATGCGAATGGCTCCATCAGTTTTCCCTCTTGATATATCGTAAGTTCGAACTATATATCCTCAATTTCTACCACTTAGGCACTTACTGTACCTTTTCTCAAATTTACCTTCTGTCTTTTCAGGGTATCTGACCCATTTACTGAGATCCCGGCTAACATGCTTCTGTTTCAAATTTGCATTCCGTTTGCCATCGAACACTTTAAGTTGCGGGCTACGATTAAGTCACTACTGCTCTACTGGTTTACTGCAGTTGGTTGGGCACTTGGTCTAACGGATTTCTTATTGCCGGGTCCGGAAGATGATGGTGGACAAGATAATGGAAATGGAGACCATGTAAGGCAGGATGGGGTGCACGGTCAACCAGGTCAAAATAGACGTGTGGTTGGATATGTGGGTCCTGAAGATTTAAATGGCAGGCAGGCTACATCTGGTGCTGATCTGGCAGAAGAAGCTGATGTCGATGAACAGTCTGATTCAGAGTAAGTTGTCGTAACCTTCTACTACAGTGTAATATCAAAATCCTGAATAACATAGCATTTTTAGTCACTGTACATGATTTGAATCTGTAAAAAGGCTGACGAGCTACAAAAATTAGTGGCAAATAATCACAGTTTGACTGTAAAAAGTTCATCAATAGGGTGTTTTTTTTTTTTTTTTTTTTTTTTTTTTTTTTTTTTTAAAGTTTTAAAAATTTAAATTTTTTTTTTTTTTTTGTTTTTTTTATTTTTTTTTTTTTTGTTTTTTTTTTTTTTTTTTTTTTTTTTTTTTTTTTTTTTAAAAGTGATAAAGCAGTAACATACTTTCTTATTTTTCGTAGTTTTCACTTTTGTAAATATAAAGATGTTAAAGATGGCTTTGTTATTCATTTAGGTCACTTTTGTACGCAAAAAACCCTTAAACTTCGACTTGACAAGAGAATGTTTTTCACTTTTTTGTATATAATAATATCAAATCGATGTGTAAACATGCTTCTTAATGATGTGAAAAGTTGGTTGAAAACACTAAGATTACCAGGGATAAACACAACCGTCTTTTAATGACCCATATGTACATAAAAGTAGTAAAATGATTGAATTGGGCACATGAAAACATTCGTTGCTATTTTTGCACACCCCTTTATAATATAGCATGGTTACATTGAAATAGACATTGTCTGTTCGCCATAGACATGCATTTTCTCATCTTATTTTATTTCCTTTATCAGGAGGTATGGATTTGTTTTCTGTATTGTGCTTCTTTTACTGGTGGCATGGATGACGCTGCTAGTCTTCAATTCTGCTATAATAGTGGTGCCAATATCACTTGGACGAGCACTGTTTAACTCGGTTCCTCTTCTCCCGATAACACACGGTATAAAATGCAATGGTAAGGGTTTTCACTGGAAGCTTGTTTGTCATTTTTTATTGCAATTCACTGGAAGCTTGTTTTTCTATTGCTACGTTTGAAACTAACTGCATTCTTATTTGGATGGTAATATAACTTGCAGAAACCACTTAAAATACTTTTTATACGCCTTTATGTTATGATGTCTATGTTTTTTGGTCTGGGAATCTTCTTTTTTTTACATTAATGTTTAAGATGGCATTTCAACCCATTCACCTATGAATGTTAATGTTGGGTTATTCAAATGGGCCAAATAAAAAAGGTTAGCTAAAGCTGAAAACAGGTCAGGCAGGTTGAAAAGTCAACCAAACTGTATCTTGAAATGTATATAACCGATAAATCACTTCATTCAAACATCTAGATACGTATAGTAATAAAATAGGGTCTGCAATAATTTTTAAAGCATTTACTATTCACAAAAGGTGCCAAAAGAGTGTTTGCGGGCCAACCTGACACGGCCGCACTAAATATTAACTGTTTCACCTAAACCTGGCTGTACCGTTTTTACATTCCCGACCCATTCAATCTGCCACCTCTAGTCAATGTTTTAAAAGTGCTTTCTTGTAAATAATGAATATAGAATAAAGGATAATGAATAAAGAATATAATGATATTCAAAGCTATCGTCCTATAAGCTTTTCACAAAAAAATTTATGAAAGCATCTGCAACTGAACATTTGTTATGTCATTCCATTTTCATGCTTTGAGAAATAGCTGCTGACTCTGTAATTGCCATTTCTTCTAGACCTATATGCATTCATCATTGGAAGCTATGTCATATGGACTGCATTGGCTGGTGTAAGGTATTCTGTTGATCAAATCAAAACAAGGAGAGCTACAGTTTTAATCGGTCAAATCTGGAAATGGTGTTCCATTGTTGCAAAAAGTTCCTTGTTGTTGTCTATATGGGTAAGACCTTACATTTCCTGTTGGCTCTTATTTTCGCTAGCTTTCTCTCTTGTTTCACCTCATAACATACTCTTACCATTTTGCAGATATTTATGATCCCAGTGCTGATTGGTCTGCTCTTTGAGCTTTTGGTAATTGTACCAATGAGGGTGCCTGTAGATGAAAGCCCGGTTTTTCTATTGTATCAAGATTGGGCTCTTGGACTTATCTTCCTCAAAATATGGACTCGACTGGTGAGTTACTACCATTTCTAACTTGGTGGCATGGATATCATCAATGTCATTGCACGCACTTGAAAGCTCTTTTATTTTTACATATGCATATTAAGTTCCAAAACTTCATTCATCCTCTTGTAAATGGTTTTGAACTGTGACTATATGAGTAGGTGGTCTTAGGGTTATTGTATCAGTGTGCGTACTTAGCCAACCTCTTATCTTCTAATCATGATTATGGTCTCATGATGTTATGTCAGTTGATGAAAATGAAATTAATACAGGTTCGGGTTGAAACATGTCGTTAACTTAGAATAAGTCAAAGCGGGACGGGCAGACTTGTCTTTTATGAACACTTTTTTACTCTTTGTTTTTTATTTTGTTAATAATTGATGGAACAAATATTATTTTTAAATGATATTGTTACTGTAGTAGTCTAAAGCTCTAAAAATAATAATATAGGAGGTGTATAAGTATGAGTTAAATATAGACTTTTGGCGGCTTTCAACATGTTTGACCCACTCCCCTTTGGCTGAGATTATTAAATTGACTTGTGAGATTAAAGACAGCACAGTTCGACCTATTTGTAATAAAATAGGTCAAAACTACCCTTCTAATTGTATTTATGATTATTATTATTTTTTATATATGCGTAATTTATGCTATATATGATGTGAAGCGTGTTGTCATAAATCGGGATCATATCACGAGGGAAGTTCATTTATATGTTCAAGTTTCATGTTTCTGATATGATCTTCCATCTGCTTTTTATAAACAGGTAATGATGGATCACGTGTTGCCTTTGGTCGATGACAGCTGGCGAGTAAAGTTTGAGCGCGTAAGAGATAATGGTTTCTCGAGACTACAAGGCTTTTGGGTATTACGTGAGATTGTGGTCCCTATCGTCATGAAACTACTGACCGCTTTATGCATTCCTTACGTATTGGCCAGAGGGGTATTTCCGGTATTAGGGTACCCATTAGTAGTCAACTCAGCTGTTTACAGATTTGCATGGCTTGGGTGCCTTGGTTTTAGTTTGTTATGCTTTTGTGCCAAGAGGTTTCATGTTTGGTTCACCAACCTTCACAATTCAATAAGAGATGACCGCTATCTAATTGGTCGGAGACTTCATAACTTCGGGGAAGATAAACAGGAGATCCCTCGTGAGGTGGGTCCCGTGGTCGAAACTTCGGGTGCTGTGGGACTTGGAATGATGAGAGTTAATGAAGGTGACGATGATTTAGGGTTGAGGCATAGGCGGAATATTGCTATAGAGGAATGAGACGGGTTGTTTGGGCAATATATGATGGGTCATAAGTCATGATTGGTAAAATCATCAATCTATAAATTAACGTCAGTTATGTGATTTTGTGTTTTTCTTAGTTTTGTGAATATGTTTGTGTGAAGGTTAGTCAAAGGGTATAAAGATACAAACTTGATGTATTTTTGTGGGTCATATAAAGTGGGTATTTACTGTAATCACATGTTTGGTCGACATTATAATTCGTTTAGATATTTTAATGTGAAATAGCTTCTTTATTCTTCAGACATGAACATGTGAATGTGAATGTGAATGTGAATGTTTTATTGTGCAAGTGGAGTTTTCCTGCATGGAATTGGTATTGGTATTGTTTCAAGTACTCCGAATATCTTCTATAATCTACAGGTGTTTTAAATAATTCTTCAGTTTACTAAACTAATATTTTGACACAAGATGCAATGCAATTCCTTACAGAAATATATGTGTAGTTCCCATAGCTTCTTAATCAGTGAACGGAGGAGCATTGTTCTTTTTCAAAGCATGGGAAATAGAGGGAAATTGAATGAAGATTTGAAGCAAATGACAAATAAACCAAAAAGTAAATAAATAAAATTACTCAAATAGTCAAATTCTAAGCAAGAGATGACGTTGTTAATTTTATTGGACCATTTGTGAACTCTTTTTAAACAATCGCCAACACTTTTCCAAACTATGAACCCTGTATGAACCCTTTTAACCATAAATGAACTTTCGTCCGACCTACTAATCCCTCTCTTTTCTTCTTTTCCGCATCCTTTCCTATTTAAAGTCGAGACTAAATAAAGAGTCAATGTTTCTCGATAGTTACTTTTTAGATTACAATGTCGACTAGCAGTTGGGAGCAACTTATAATGACATCAATGAACCTTTGATATTAGACTATTTATACATGTATATCCAAAAGGGGATTGATACTTACACATATGAAATTGATTCATACAAATAAGAATCATTGTAAATTAACAATTATGTCTTCATTTATACTTTAGTCATATATTATTTGGAGGGCATAATGGTCAATTTACAAATGATTCTTATTTGTATGAATCAATTTCATGTGTGTAAGTATCAATCCCCTATCCAAAATTATGATGTTGCGTATTAGTAAAGCTATTATATCATAGTAATAAAATTAGGGTTTAGCCTTTGGGGTAATGCATTTTGAAAATTGGATGTATCTGTAACCATCTCTTTATTTTAAGATCTAATTTATAATATATCAATCTATATTATCTATAAAACGAAAATGGTCAAAGTGAAAAGTTAAAAGTCAAAAAAGTGAAATGTTGAAAATATTAAAAAAGAAATGTTGAAACTAAAAAATAAAATGTTCAAAACATATGTTTTAAAAGGAAAAATACACGTAGAAAACCGGGTAGACCTGGGACACTTCAAACCCGGCGGGTTAACCCGATTTAATTTGACCTATTTTTTCGACCCAACCCGTCGGGTGGTTCAACCGGTTTATATTGACCCGTTTTTCTACCGGAACAGTTCAACCGGTTGAACCACCCGGGTCGAATCGGGTTTCAAACCATTATGTTTAATCCTCAAACTTTTATTATTTTTCGTTATAACCCATAAACTTTTTTTATCACTAAAAGTATCTGCCGCTGTAAAATCCCCTTGTTATGCCCGGGTACTCGTCTAGTTTCGTAAAACTGTTATAGTCTCATACTACCTAGTTCTTACATAGGCTATTCTGATGATGATACTGGCAAGTGGACCGAACCTTTGAATCTTCGATATTAGACTTTCTCCGAAGGTTAGACTGATAGGGGTAGCAATTTGTGCCCGCGATCAAAAAATGGGCTAATTTTGGCAAATTTGTAAAAGAGTGGGGCACATTTAGCCCATTCTTTTTTTGAAATGGGCATATATTGCCCATTTAAAAGTTAGATGGGCACAAACAGGCACATATTTTCTCTCCATTGGAGAATATTACAATTGTTTTTAAAAAAAAACTTATAGATATAATATATTTAATTTTTAAATATAAATGATGTGTTACGTTTGAGGAATTTATTTCGTCGTTTTGGGTTTTTTCTAAAGTGATTTGTATAACATGCGCCCGTTTTGCCCGTGCCCGTTTAGCCCGCGACCGTTTAGCCCCGTGCCCATTTAGCCCGTTGCCCGTGCCCGCCCGGCCCGCCCATTTTGCCACCTCTAGTTAGACATAATAAGACTTTTTAGAACATGTGTTAAGAGAATTAAATAAAGTTAGTTAGAAAAAGTCAGAATTAAACCAATTGCCGTGAACCACCAAACAAACAAACAAACAAACAAACCGACTTTGGTAAACAGTTTTGAATAGTTGTTCACCTTCTTCACGCTTCCCTTCACCTTTATTCACAAAAAAATGTAACTAACTCTCTCTCACACACACACTAAAAAACACACACACACACAAGCACACACACATCACCTTTTCTACTTTTTCAAAATGAACGCGATCAGTTTACCGGCAACCTGCACTTCCGGTGTCATTTCAACCGCCTTACAATATCTCCGGTCACCGTACACGTCATCACAGTCACACACTAGTTTCTTTCTCCGGCGAAATTCTCCGGCGAGTAGTCATTCATTACGATCCTCAGGTCGTGATCATGTCACCGTTCGTTCCGTATCTGATCATACAAATAGTGTAAGAATCATCAATTTTATATATTTTTGTTACTGATTATATAATTATACTGTTTAGATCTGATAATTATAATAGGTGAATTGTTTTGTTTATATTTACGGTTAATAATCAGATTAGATAGATGCTAGAAATTTGGAGAAAGGAAGAGGCGTTAAGTTATATCTAGAGCGAGATTGCGGTTTTTCGAGTGTTTGGATTTTTGAAATTAGTGGTGAAGGTTAGGGAATCGGAAACAGATGTATTACTACAATTTTAGGAAATTAAGTTGTTGCGCGTTATAAAATGGCTTGTGTAAATTGAGCCAGGATTTTGATACTTTACGTGATACTGCGGATGAGAATTTTGTATAAAATGAACCGAGTTTGTCGATGTTGTGAATTAAGTAGTTATAAGCGGCCGCTTGATGGTTTGAGTGCGTCAGATTCTATTGCATACTTAAATATTGATATTAGAATAATATATATCATGTCAGGGAAATAAATTAGTATAAAGAAAGAGGATAGGATTATGTCGAGATTAGTTTAATGAGTAAAGATTAATTAATTGAATCCCTTGACTTTAAGTATGACCTTTAGACACCTACTGTTTTTACAGTTGAGTTAGGTGCAGATCTGTATAGCTTCGACAAAGCTTGTTACTCGTGTTCAAGTATAGTTTCTCTCTATGTTATGGCATAATACTGATTAGTGATTACTGACATCCTAGTCCGAGTTTGGTGACCAACATTATTCTGAAGACATAAATATAATCTATTCTAGAGTGAGGCAGGACTAAAGAGGGAAGATAAAAGGAGAATAATATGTAGCTTGTATTCAGTTTCTATCTTTTTTTGAGTAAAAGAGGATGGTACACCTAGTATAATTTCTGTATTTGAAACTTGAACAAGTTCACAGTGTCTATGGGAGGACGTAGACAAAACCAAGCCGAGACATGCATCGAGTGGTGACTAAACTAGGCCGATAAATACTTATGATTTTGAACTGCATGTCGTAAAAAATTCTATCTGCCAAGCTAAGCTTGAGTGACTCTAAGCAACATGCTACACACTAGCAATTCAGTTTCTATCTTCTGCCCTGCTTATTTGGATCATGTACTTTTATGAACATGGTGCCTCATAATCTGAGAATTTCTAGCTTGAGAGCATAGCAAATTTGAGGGTTCCATATCCATCCGTGATTAGTTTGCATTTGCTTAGGGGATTGCAGGAGTTAACTTGTTCTTGTATCTCGTCCCTTTAGTTTTTTTCCTAATATGGTGTGTGAATTTGCAGCCAAGTGATGGATATACAGTTTCTGATTTTATGACAAAAAAAATTCATGAAAGCATCTGCAACTGAACATTTGTTATCTCATTCCATTTTCATGCTTTGAGAAATAGCTGCTGACTCTGTAATTGCCATTTCTTCTAGACCTATATGCATTCATCATTGGAAGCTATGTCATATGGACTGCATTGGCTGGTGTAAGGTATTCTGTTGATCAAATCAAAACAAGCAGAGCTACAGTTTTAATCGGTCAAATCTGGAAATGGTGTTCCATTGTTGCAAAAAGTTCCTTGTTGTTGTCTATATGGGTAAGACCTTACATTTCCTGTTGCTCTTATTTTCACTAGCTTTCTCTCTTGTTTCACCTCATAACATACTCTACCGTTTTGCAGATATTTATGATCCCAGTGCTGATTGGTCTGCTCTTTGAGCTTTTGGTAATTGTACCAATGAGGGTGCCTGTAGATGAAAGCCCGGTTTTTCTGTTGTATCAAGATTGGGCTCTTGGACTTATCTTCCTCAAAATATGGACTCGACTGGTGAGTTACTACCATTTCTAACTTGGTGGCATGGATATCATCAATGTCATTGCACGCACTTGAAAGCTCTTTTATATATGTGTAATTTATGCTATATATGATGTGAAGCGTGTGGTCATAAATCGGGATCATATCACGAGGGAAGTTCATTTATATGTTCAAGTTTCGTGTTTCTGATATGATCTTCCATCTGCTTTTTATAAACAGGTAATGATGGATCACGTGTTGCCTTTGGTCGATGACAGCTGGCGAGTAAAGTTTGAGCGCGTAAGAGATAATGGTTTCTCGAGACTACAAGGCTTTTGGGTATTACGTGAGATTGTGGTCCCTATCGTCATGAAACTACTGACCGCTTTATGCATTCCTTACGTATTGGCCAGAGGGGTATTTCCGGTATTAGGGTACCCATTAGTAGTCAACTCAGCTGTTTACAGATTTGCATGGCTTGGGTGCCTTGGTTTTAGTTTGTTATGCTTTTGTGCCAAGAGGTTTCATGTTTGGTTCACCAACCTTCACAACTCAATAAGAGATGACCGCTATCTAATTGGTCGGAGACTTCATAACTTCGGGGAAGATAAACAGGAGTTCCCTCGTGAGGTGGGTCCCGTGGTCGAAACTTCGGGTGCTGTGGGACTTGGAATGATGAGAGTTAATGAAGGTGACGATGATTTAGGGTTGAGGCATAGGCGGAATATTGCTATAGAGGAATGAGATGGGTTGTTTTGGCAATATATGATGGGTCATAAGTCATGATTGGTAAAATCATCAATCTATAAATTAACGTCAGTTATGTGATTTTGTGTTTTTCTTAGTTTTGTGAATATGTTTTGTGTGAAGGTTAGTCAAAGGGTATAAAGATACAAACTTGATGTATTTTTGTGGGTCATATAAAGTGGGTATTTACTGTAATCACATGTTTGGTCGACATTATAATTCGTTTAGATATTTTAATGTGAAATAGCTTCTTTATTCTTCAGACATGAACATGTGAATGTGAATGTTTTATTATGCAAGTGGAGTTTTCCTGCATGGAATTGGTATTGGTAATTTGGTATTGTTTCAAGTACGAATATCTTTGCTATAATCTATAGGTGTTTTAAATAATTCTTCAGTTTACTAAACGAATATTTTTGACACAAGATGCAATGCAATTCCTTACAGAAATGTATGTGTAGTTCCCATAGCTTCTTAATCAGTGAACGGAGGAGTATTGTTCTTTTTCAAAGCATGCGAAGATAGAGGGAAATTGAATGAAGATTTGAAGCAGCTATGTTTGCTTCTAAAATGAAAAATAACCCAAAAAGTAAATAAATAAATGAATAAAATTACTCAAATAGTCAAATTCTAAGCAAGAGATGACGTTGTTAATTTTATTGGAACATTTGTGAACTCTTTTTAAACAATCGCCTACACTTTTCCAAACTATGAACCCCGTATGAACCCTTTTAACCATAAATGAACTTTCGTCCGACCTACTAATCCCTCTCTTTTCTTCTTTTCCGCATCCTTTCCTATTTAAAGTCAAGACTAAATAAAGAGTCAATGTTTCTCGATAGTTACTTTGTCTTAGCTTACAATGTCGACTAGCAGTTGGAGCAACTTATAATGACATCAATAAACCTTTGATATTAGACTTTCTCCAAAAGTTAGAGCATACGGTACCTTAACCAAATAAGAAGGTGAAACTTTCACCATTTCGCATTAAAGGCTCGTTAACCACACCGAGGACAAAATTTAAAGCCTCGTTAACAAGGCACGTTAAAGCTTTAACCTCGCGTTAAAGCTAGTTTGGAGGGAAAAAAAATCATTTTACCCCCTTAAACGGCGTTGAATTTGAAAATAGTTTAAGATCAAAGATTAGTTCAAGTTGAGTTATAATAAGGGGTGATTTTTTTGAGTTAAAGATGAAAAGGTTAAAACTGACGTGACGCTAATGTGACAGTGGGTGAAAGTTTAATCTTGTGTTAACACACCTTTTGCTCTTGGGAAGTGATTGTCACACTCCCAAAAATTATTGGCAAACTCAACTACAAGCTATTAAAGCAAGATATACATAAAGCACAAATGTCTAATGCATTGAATAGAGTCTGCCACTAAATTTTGAGAGTATGCAAATCATTTCCGTTCCACATAAGACTTTTTAGAACATGTGTTAAAGAATTAAATAAAGTTAGTTATAGAAAAGTCAGAATTAGACCAATTGCCGTGATGCCAAACAAACAAACAAACCGACTCTTTGTAAACGGTTTTGAATTACGCTACACCGCCGGATTTCACTTTCACTTTGAATAGAGTTGTTCACCTTCTTCACGCTTCCCTTCACCTTTAATTTATTCACAAAAAAAAATGTAACTAACTCTCTCTCTCTCTCTCTCACACACACACTAAAAAACACACACACACTCACGCGCCCACACACAAACACACACACAACACCTTTTTTACTTTTTCAAAATGAACGCGATCAGTTTACCGGCAACCTGCACTTCCGGTGTCATTTCAACCGCCTTACAATATCTCCGATCACCGTACACGTCATCACAGTCACACACTAGTTTCTTTCTCCGGCGTAAGTTTCCGGCGAGTAGTCATTCATTACGATCCTCAGGTCGTGATCATGTCACAGTTCGTTCTGTATCTCATCATACAAATAGTGTAAGAATCATATAATATTATAATTTGTATAATTTTGTTACTGATTGTATAATTATACTTTTTAGATCTGATAATTATAATAGGTGAATTGTTTGTTTGAATTTACGGTTAATGATCAGATTAGATGCTAGAAATTTGGAGAAAGGAAGAGGCGTTAAGTTATATCTAGAGCGAGATTGCGGTTATTCGAGTGTTTGGATTTTTGAAAGTAGTGGTGAAGGTTAGGGAATAGGAAACAGATGTATTACTACAATTTTAGGAAATTAAGATGTTATGTAGTTGCGCGTTATAAAATGGTTAGTGTAAATTGAGCCAGGATTTTGATACTTTACGTGATACTGCGGATGAGAATTTTGTATAAAATGAACCGAGTTTGTCGATGTTGTGAATTAAGTAGTTATAAGTGGCCGCCTTTTGATGGTTTGAGTGCGTCAGATTCTATTGCATACTTAAATATTGATATTAGAATAATATATATCATGTCAGGGAAATAAATTAGTATAAAGAAAGAGGATAGGATTATGTCGAGATTAGTTTAATGAGAAAATATTAATTAATTGAATCCCTTGACTTTAAGTATGACCTTTAGACACCTACTGTTTTTACGGTTGAGTTAGGTGCAGATCTGTATAGCTTCGACAAAGCTTGTTACTCGTGTTCAAGTATAGTTTCTCTCTATGTTATGGCATAATACTGATTAGTGATTACTGACATCCTAGTCCGAGTTTGGTGACCAACATTATTCTGAAGACATAAATATAAGCAAGAGTGAGGCAGGACTAAAGAGGGAAGATAAAAGGAGAATAATATGTAGCTTGTATTCAGTTTCTATCTTTTTTTGAGTAAAAGAGGATGGTAAACCTAGTATAATTTCTGTATTTTGAAACTTAAACAAGTTCATAGTGTGTCTGGGACTCCCATACATAGACAAAACCACGCCGAGACATGCATCGAGTGGTGACTAAACTAGGCCGGTAAATATTTTTGATTTTGAATCGCATTGTTGTAAAAAATTCTATCCACCAAGCTAAGCTTGAGTGACTCTAAGCAACATGCTACAAACTAGCAATTCGGTTTCTATCTTCTGCCTGCTTATTTGGATCATGTACTTGATATGAACATGATGCCTCATAATCTGAGAATTTCTAGCTTGAGAGCATAGCAAATTTGAGGGTTCCATATCCATCCGTGATTAGTTTGCATTTGCTTAGGGGATTGCAGGAGTTAACTTGTTCTTGTATCTCGTCCCTTTAGTTTTTTTCCTAATATGGGGTGTGAATTTGCAGCCAAGTGATGGATATACAGTTTCTGATTTTATGACGAGAAAAGCAGACTTGCTTGTGGTTCAAACATCAACAACGGTTGACAAGGGTATGTATGATTTTGAAGTTTTGCTAAGGTGAATTTACTCGTCAGATGTCAGATGTCAATTTTCTGTTTTGTATGTACAGCGCTAGAGATCCTAGTGGAGAAAAGAATTACAGGGTTTCCGGTGGTTGATGCTGATTGGAATTTGGTATGTTTTTTCCATTGTTTACCATTTTGTAGTTTGAGTTCTTGCAATGAGGTTGTTAGTGTAATACTATCCTCGATGATATGAAGTTATTGTGTTATTAAGAATTTACCAGTATCTTTTCAAATGTCACCAGGTTGGTGTCGTTTCTGATTATGACTTGTTAGCGCTTGATTCCATTTCAGGTACTAATTTGTATTCTTGAATTCCTTTGAATAAGATTTATAGAGCTTCAAACTTTCTGACACATATGTTCACATTAGTATCTTAGTTTGAGAGAACGAAAGGGGCATTGCCACAGTTGGCACTTTACTTTCAGATTTTAGATGGTTCCGAATAACTTTTAATCTAATGTTGTAGTTGAATGTTAGATTTTGGGCTACAATAGCCGTTCACAGAATTCATGAGGTTAGAAAACTTACTACTTAGTAAAACAGTACAGTATTGAAAGAAACGGGATTCATTTCACAACCACGTACGCAATTTTGAGGTTCTGTTTTATATGTGCAACCCTTTCTTCTCTCCATATTTAAACTTAGGAGGTTATGGATTAAACAATCCAAGCAACCCCCCTGCTTGCTTCTATATTTAGATTAAATAGGCCAGACCCTTCGGGAGCTCTTACGTAGCTGGCTTTTCTGGGATCATTACTCGGAGGTCACACAGACCATAACTTTTGGATTGTTGATCGGTTGTGATAAGTTATTATTTTCATCGTTTCTTTTATTTTTACAACCAAAGATAAGCCTATCAAACTAAAACGCATTAGGTGGGGATTGTAAGATCTGATTTAGGAAACAAATGAAAACCGGTATCGAAGCCTTCCACATTTGTAATTACCAGCGTGTCATGATCTATGAACCTTTATAACTAATCGTTGATCTTTGTAGTATACTGTTGTATACTTATATCCTTGTTCACCCACCTGTAGACCCAATTTTATAAGTGCTTGCAGTTTCAAAGAGCTGAAAAGGACGATGCATAAATATATTTATTTTTCTAATTTTTTTTTTCTGTGTCTTTTCTAACTGTCACACCGGAGTCTATATAATTTGCCTTAAGCTTTCCAATATTATTGCTTCAAAGTACATTAGAGATTTCTGTCATGGTTATCCTCAATATTGTTTATA
>LBNU01005137.1:168100-184919 GCA_014162995.1 Artemisia annua
AAAAAAAAAAAACAACTTAAGCCTCTCTTTATTCTGGTACTAAAATCGAGATTTCCCGTCTACAGTACCGACTTTTAGTGGTACCGGATATCTTTTGAGCGAATTTTATGGTACCAGCACCATATCGGGTAGTAATAAACGGTACCGGTATGAGTCGGTACCGGTACGGTTCCGATACCGTACCATTTTTCTGGTACTCACGTTCATCCCCGCTTTTACCCCCAAAGGATTAGCCCTTAGGATATTTAGTTGTTGCAGTGACTTTTGAAAAAAAAGAGAATGCAAGTGAGTTTTTTAATCTTGATTGTAAAACGAGTGGTTGTGGCTCCTATAATCTCATTTAATCTTTGATTTTATTTATTTATTTATTTTTTATTATTATTTTTTTAACCTTTATTGAATCAAACTATGATTTAGAATCTCGTAAAAGTTCAATTAAATTTTTTAGATCATATCTTTTTCAATTTAGATGTCTGACATTCAAAAAAAAAAAAAGAAAAAATGAAAAAAAAAACTGGATGTCTTTAATATGTTATTTTTTTTTAATGGGATAATGTATTCGGAGGCCGCCTAAGTTGTCAGTATTTTACATATAGGCCCCCATCTATAGAAACCAACTTATTTGCCACCGAACTACAGTATATATTTGTTTTTATGTAAACCATTTCCAGTTAAATTTTTTCTCGAAAACTATACAAGCAAATGAGGAACCAAAATCTAGCATATTAAAAGAATAGAACAAAAAAATATGTGTGAGATGTCAACAAAACTTTTAAATTAGATGTTACTTTATAGCATGAATGTGATTTAGACAAATAAAACTGAAATTTCATGTCTAGTTTCCTAACCATTTATTTTAGTATGTTAGTTTTAAGTTCATTCTCTCAGTTTGATATAATTTCTGAATTAAATTTGGGTGATAATAAAAAACAAACACATATTTGGGTGGCCTATTAGTTTGTTATAATAGATGAGTGACCTATATGATAAAAACCGAAAAGTCTGGAGGCCTCCGGATACATTAGTTCATCTAAATCTGTTCAATTAGATAAACCCTAAAACTATATAAGACGTACGCAACTCATGCAAGTCTCATCATTCATATTAATTTATATTCCAATTTCACGGTCTCGTGTATAATCAGTCGACACCATTAACAGCAACTTCTAATCGTCACAATCATGATCATCCAATGGCGAACCACAGCATTGAGGGCAATATCCTCGAACTCACTGGTACCACTTTGTGGCTTTTCGCGTTTTTATTCAATTGTCTTTGCGTTCGTTCTTTTAGATAATTCAGTAGTTTAGTATATGTTTATATTTGTTGATTGAAACAGTATAAAAAAGATAAAAAGTATACCTAATACTCGTTTTTGTTATATGTTTGTTCATGTTCGTTCGTTTACTTAGCTTAACTAAAACAATTTTCATGACTTTTTGAAAAAGGAACGCTAAAGAACGAACTAGACTTCTGTTCATGTTTAGTTTATCAAGGGAACACAAATTTTGTTCATGTTTACGTTGGACTAATTTAGTAAATTTATTTACATAGTGATTTTACATTTTTCGTATCTAATTTTTATGTTTACTTTGTGCTGAATCATATTTTGTTATAAATATATTTACAGTGGTAGGCTGCAAGAACCTGAAGGACATAGAAGGGCATTCAACGCTAAATCCTTATATTTGTGTTCATTACGAAAGTCGCACTAGTGTTTGTAAAGGTCCTCAGTTCTTTCTCACTTTTCTTCAAATGTAAATAATTAAATATACATGTTAATCGTTTTGAATTTAAATTTAAAATATTGTGACTGATGTAACAGATGGAGCCAATGACCCTACGTAACTACGTTTCAAGAAAATTTCACATGTAGTTTGATTGACGGATTAAGAGAGTTGAATATTATTGTTTGGAATAGCAATAGGTTTGGTGATGACTTTATCGGCAGCGGAAAGTAATTGCTTCTTCTCTTCTTTGCGTTTCTTTTTCTTTTTGGTGATGATGTTTTGGCTCTGGCTAAACTAAATTTCTATTTATGCATGTTCTTTTGGGTTTATAGGGTTCAATTGGCTAATGTTCTTTCTCGTGGATACGATGATAGCCCTTGGCCTTTGAAGACTCAAACTGACAGGTTCGTGTTCTAAGTAGATTGGTTTAAAATTTTAATATGTCATGGTCACACAAGTGTTAATAAGAACAAAAACACTTTTTCAGTAGGATTTTAACGCACAAGAAGAATTAACTCGTATATTTTAAAGATGTGCAAGCTTCATTATAAACGGGTAAACAGAGATGAATACCTCTTCAGGTTACCTATGGAAAATAAAGCCTTTTTTGGCTCTAATGTATGCGGCCTATACTAACCGGTAGTTCCGTGGCCACTTTTTTTGGGTAAAGATTCCGTGGCCATTTTCGACTCTTTCGTAGTCATCCCAAGATGTTCAACCTGGGTCTCTTTTGAGTTTTGAGTCCTTCGGGCTGCCTTACCACTAGACCTCCTTGAAAATCATTATGTGCAAACTTCATTGTATTTTCTCTTGTGGTTGGCCACAACTAAGTAGAAAACTTCAGTAAGGATTATATACTACATTGTATGGAAAAAAAATGCATGCACTTATATTATCATAAGTGATAAGTCTGTGTTACACTATAAGATACCTCATAACTTGTGGAATGTATTTTAAGTTATGGAAGAGATTAAGTGCATGAGAAATCAACTATAAGGACATACATCATATTTTAACTCAAACACTTATCTTATGCAGTTATGCTGGTGAGGTACGACTGATAATGCATTATTCTCATGCCAATGTAAGTACAATTCATGTGTGACATTCCTAAGTAGTTTAGGTCAAATTTTTTCAAGTAATTTAGCATTTTTGTTTTGTTGGTCTTGATTCAAAAGTAAATTTGATCAGAAATGAAAATGTAAATCTTTATGGAGATTAAGTGTTATCCAGTGGCAAACTAAACAATGCTTTTTTTTCTTTTTTGGTCATTTGCATATAGAACTCTGCAAGCAGTTCTGCGCCATCAGCTCTATCATATGATGCATCAAGTGCATACTATAATGCTATGTATTCCGCACCGCCAGCAGCTCCATACATGCTTTATCGGCCATTAGCTCCAATCCTGCTTTATCCGCCCCCAGCTCCAATCCTACTTTATCTGCCACCAGCTCCAATCATGTTACATCCGCCATCCCCATACCCACCTTAGGCTGCCCCAAATTCTCCTCTGCCACATGGCTCGCATTGTCCTTACGGTAACAGTTGATCCTTATTCATCATCTAAATTTGAACATACACTTGATATGGCAATTTTGGCCCATCTATATGCTAACGGGTCAATTTGGGCTAAACTAAAAGATTTAACACAAAATGAAACTAGTCAAATGTGTTAAACGGGCTGAAACTGGCATCCCAAATGTATCAATGTAGCAGGCCATTCAGATTGCTGTTTTATTTATTTATTTTATTTTTTATTCTTATTATTATTTTTTTAACGTTAATTTTATCATTGTAATAAAATAGAATACAGATAACCAATTTTAACTCATTGGTGGTTGTTATAATCGACAAGAAACAATTGAAAAGTGGTTTTATCGACCCAACACNCTCCAATCCTACTTTATCTGCCACCAGCTCCAATCATGTTACATCCGCCATCCCCATACCCACCTTAGGCTGCCCCAAATTCTCCTCTGCCACATGGCTCGCATTGTCCTTACGGTAACAGTTGATCCTTATTCATCATCTAAATTTGAACATACACTTGATATGGCAATTTTGGCCCATCTATATGCTAACGGGTCAATTTGGGCTAAACTAAAAGATTTAACACAAAATGAAACTAGTCAAATGTGTTAAACGGGCTGAAACTGGCATCCCAAATGTATCAATGTAGCAGGCCATTCAGATTGCTGTTTTATTTATTTATTTTATTTTTTATTCTTATTATTATTTTTTTAACGTTAATTTTATCATTGTAATAAAATAGAATACAGATAACCAATCTCAACTCATTGGTGGTTGTTATAATCGACAAGAAACAATTGAAAAGTGGTTTTATCGACCCAACACACCACAACGTGCTTATTTTGCCACCTCTATTTTTATAACTTCCCGGCCTTCTCTCTTTACGAATCCGCATTTTGTCTTTATTAACAGGTTCTTCATGCCCAGGAGTGCATCCAACACCTAATTGAGATAAAGTTTCCGCGAATGAAAGGAAGAGGTTTTCAAAAGGCAAATAGAATAGTAATTGGTTTGAACAGGACAATAGGGACCCTTAGTGTTAAGACACTTAAATGTTCGATTAGGATCCACTCAGATGAGTTTTTAACACATATTAAGTTTGGAATATTCGAGATATATATTTTGAGACACCATTTGAATGCTTGCTGGGAATTTTTTGTTTGACTAGCTTTTATGTTCTTTCTCTTATTTATATGGTTGGATGTATTCTTTAATTTCTTATGAAACTGCTTCTTGTAAAGCCATCTTTTATAGACGGGTCACATTTTTTGTTAACCAATGAATCTGTGCCATTAGGGGGCTCATGGGTTGTTAAAACAGAAATCAAAATAAAGAAATTGACCAGCAAGAAACCCTTGATACCAATCTGTCATAAACTGGTTCAATATTACTTGAGCATTGTTCCACCAAGATAACATCATCTGAGCATGTGTTGATAATTGTTCAATCAGTGTGTTGCAGAGGAGGCACAACATGGCATGTTTGTTTCTTGAGTAGATTGGGCCAGAGAACAGGTCAACAGGCTATAGGGTGTTAATGCTCTCTATTGGTCAATAGCTTCTTTTTATTTCACAAGAATAATGTCATATTAAACTTTTCTTTTTCAACCATGGTTTCCCAACATATGACTGATTATTCGGGGTTGTGTCCTAATAGTATCTCATATTATGCGAGAAGCTAAGATCAAATTGTTGTGGGTTCAAGTTCAGAGTCTGACATGTGAGATAGATTTGTGGTATATAGATTGTACAATACGAGTGGTTGTGGCTCCCATAATCTCATTTAATCTTTGATTTTATTTATTTATTTATTTATTTTTTATTATTATTATTTTTCTAACCTTTATTGAACCAAACTATGGATTTAGAATCTCGTAAAAGTTCAATTAAATTTTTTAGATAATATCCTTTTCAATCTGGATGTCAACAAAACTTTTAAATTAGATGTTACTTTATAGCATGAATGTGATTTAGACAAATAAAACTGAAATTTCACGTCTGGTTTCTTAATCATATTATTTTAGTATGTTAGTTTTAAGTTCATTCTTTCAATTTGATATAATTTATGAATTAATTTTTTTGTGAAGTTGGTGTAATCGAAAACAAACACATACTTGGGTGGCCTATTACTTTGTTTTAATAGATGAGTGACCTATATGATAAAAACCGAAAAGTCTAGAGGCCTTCGGATACATTAGTTCATCTAAATCTGTTTAGTTAGATAATTAATTTATATTCCAATTTCACGGTCTCGTGTATAATCAGTCGACACCATTAACAGCAACTTCTAATCGTCACAATCATCATCCAATGGCGAATCACAGCATTGAGGGCAATATCCTCGAACTCACTGGTAGTCTGGTACCACTTTGTGGCTTTTCGCGTTCTTATTTAATTGTCTTTGCGTTCATTCTTTTAGATAATTCAGTAGTTTAGTATATGTTTATATTTGTTGATTAAAACGGTATAAAAAAGATAAAAAGTATACATTATACTCGTTTTTGTTATATGAACACAAATTTTGTTCATGTTTACGTTGGACTAATTTAGTAAATTTATGTACATAGTGATTTTACATTTTTCGTATATAATTTTTATGTTTACTTTGTGCTGAATCATATTTTGTTATAAATATATTTACAGTGGTAGGCTGCAAGAACCTGAATGACATAGAAGGGCATTCAACGCTAAATCCTTATATTTGTGTTCATTACGAAAGTCGCACTAGTGTTTGTAAAGGTCCTCAGTTCTTTCTCACTTTTCTTCAAATGTAAATAATTAAATATACATGTTAATCGTTTTAAATTTAAATTTAAATTATTGTGACTGATGTAACAGATGGAGCCAATGACCCTACGTAACTACGTTTCAAGAAAATTTCACCTGTAGTTTGATTGACGGATTAAGAGAGTTGAATATTATTGTTTGGAATAGCAATAGGTTTGGTGATGACTTTATCGGCAGCGGAAAGTAATTGCTTCTTCTCTTCTTTGCGTTTCTTTTTTCTTTTTGGTGATGATGTTTTGGCTCTGGCTAAACTAAATTTCTTTTATGCATGTTCTTTTGGGTTTATAGGGTTCAATTGGCTAATGTTCTTTCTCGTGGATACGATGATAGCCCTTGGCCTTTGAAGACTCAAACTGACAGGTTCGTGTTCTAAGTAGATTGGTTTAAAATTTTAATATGTCATGGTCACACAAGTGTTAATAAGAACAAAAACACTTTTTCAGTAGGATTTTAACGCACAAGAAGAATTAACTCGTATATTTTAAAGATGTGCAAGCTTCATTATAAACGGGTAAACAGAGATGAATACCTCTTCAGGTTACCTATGGAAAATAAAGCCTTTTTTGGCTCTAATGTATGCGGCCTATACTAACCGGTAGTTCCGTGGCCACTTTTTTTGGGTAAAGATTCCGTGGCCATTTTCGACTCTTTCGTAGTCATCCCAAGATGTTCAACCTGGGTCTCTTTTGAGTTTTGAGTCCTTCGGGCTGCCTTACCACTAGACCTCCTTGAAAATCATTATGTGCAAACTTCATTGTATTTTCTCTTGTGGTTGGCCACAACTAAGTAGAAAACTTCAGTAAGGATTATATACTACATTGTATGGAAAAAAAATGCATGCACTTATATTATCATAAGTGATAAGTCTGGGTTACACTATAAGATACCTCATAACTTGTGGAATGTATTTTAAGTTATGGAAGAGATTAAGTGCATGAGAAATCAACTATAAGGACATACATCATATTTTAACTCAAACACTTATCTTATGCAGTTATGCTGGTGAGGTACGACTGATAATGCATTATTCTCATGCCAATGCAAGTACAATTCATGTGTGACATTCCTAAGTAGTTTAGGTCAAATTTTTTCAAGTAATTTAGCATTTTTGTTTTGTTGGTCTTGATTCAAAAGTAAATTTGATCAGAAATGAAAATGTAAATCTTTATGGAGATTAAGTTTTATCCCGTGGCAAACTAAACAATGCTTTTTTTCTTTTTTGGTCATTTGCATACAGAACTCTGCAAGCAGTTCTGCGCCATCAGCTCTATCATATGATGCATCAAGTGCATACTATAATGCTATGTATTCCGCACCGCCAGCAGCTCCATACATGCTTTATCGGCCATTAGCTCCAATCCTGCTTTATCCGCCACCAGCTCCAATCCTGCTTTATCCGCCACCAGCTCCAATCCTACTTTATCTGCCACCAGCTCCAATCATGTTACATCCGCCATCCCCATACCCACCTCAGGCTGCCCCAAATTCTCCTCTGCCACATGGCTCGCATTGTCCTTACGGTAACAGTTGATCCTTATTCATCATCTAAATTTGAACATACACTTGATATGGCAATTTTGGCCCATCTATATGCTAACGGGTCAATTTGGGCTAAACTAAAAGATTTAACACAAAATGAAACTAGTCAAATGTGTTAAGCGGGCTGAAACTAGCATCCCAAATGTATCAATGTAGCAGGCCATTCAGATTGCTGTTTTATTTATTTATTTTATTTTTTATTCTTATTATTATTTTTTTAACGTTAATTTTATCATTGTAATAAAATAGAATACAGATAACCAATTTTAACTCATTGGTGGTTGTTATAATCGATAAGAAACAATTGAAAAGTGGTTTTATCGACCCAACACACCAAAATAATCAACGTGCTTATTTTTCCACCTCTATTTTTATAACTTCCCGGCCTTCTCTCTTTACGAATCCGCATTTTGTCTTTATTAACAGGTTCTTCATGCCCAGGAGCGCATTCAACACCTAATTGAGATAAAGTTTTTGCGAATGAAAGGAAGAGGTTTTCAAAAGGCAAATAGAATTGTGATTGGTTTGAACAGATAGGGACCTTTAGAGTTAAGACGCTTAAATGTTCGATTAGGATCCACTCAGACGATTTTTTAAACCATATATTAGAAGCGGAATATTCGAAATATATATTTTGAGACACCATTTGAAATTTTGAATGCTTGCTGGGAATTTTTTGTTTGACTAGCTTTTATGTTCTTTCTCTTATTTATATGGTTGGATGAATTCTTTAATTTCTTATGAAACTGCTTCTTGTAAAGCCATCTTTTATAGATGGGTCTTATTTTTTGTTTACCAATGAATCTGTTGCCATTAGGGGGCTCATGAGTTGTTAAAACAGAATACATCTGTCAAAATAAAGAAATTTAACCAGCAAGAAACCCTTGATACCAATCTGTCATAAACTGGTTCAATGACAAGGAATTACTTGAGCATTGTTCTATCAAGATAACATCATCTGAGCATGTGTTGATAATTGTTCAATCAGTGTGTTGCAGCAGAGGTACAACATGGCATGTTTGTTTCTTGAGTAGATTGGGCCAGAGAACAGGTCAACAGGCTATAGGGTGTTAATGCTCTCTATTGGTCAATAGTTGTTTTTTTTTGTTTATATATATATATATATATATATATATATATATATATATATATATATTTCACAAGAATAGTGTCATATTAAACTTTTCTTTTTCAACCATGGTTTCCCAAACATATGACTGATTATTCGGGGTTGTGTCCTAATAGTATCTCATATTGTGTGAGAAGCTAAAATCAAATGGTTGTGGGTTCAAGTTCAGCGTCTGACATGTAAGATAGATTTGTGGTATATAGATTGTACAATACTTAGTTTCCGTTAAAAAAAAGATCCACGGGGTTTGAGCCCACATTTACGCATAAACAAACCAGTTAAAGCCCTCATTTTCTTATTGAGAAGGTTGGCGTGGCCATGTTTGCACCAAGAAAAATTTGATGATAACTAATAGAATAGAAAAAACTAGCATATCATAACTACCGATTTATAAAATTTATGAAAGTGGGCACTTTTTTGGAATGATATCATGAAATAGATGTGTTTAGACTTACAATGTATTTTCACAAGTGTATCGTTGTTTGTAATACTTGGAACCAAAAATACCTAGAAAAATTAGCATATCATAATTGCTCATTTGTAAAACTTATGAAAACTATCCCTGAAAGTCACACAAATACTCCACGAAAGTTATTTTACTTAACGAAATCTATCCCTTGTGACAAGTTTGATAGATAATCACGGTCATTACCTTAACTTACGAAAACTGTCCCTAATTTCAAAATTTAATGATGTTCTTCCTTCTTTAATGTTTTACAAATATATTTTTAACTTTGCGTTCAAAATTTAATCTTATTATTCTTTCGTCTGTATAAGTTTTACATAAATACTTTTAAGTTTGCCTACTTGTAGTTAATTACAATAGTTTTTCGGTACTAGACGAATACCTTGCAAAACGACGGTGTGTTGCGGCAAATAATTATACTTCCGAACTTGTAGTTCGGTGTGACCCTTGATGCAACACTTACGTGTTCAATTTGTAGTGACTACAAGAAAACAAAAGAACGAAAAATGATAAAAGTTTGAGGATTAAACAATATTTAAACTATTTAGTCAGTGGGTTCTCGGATGGGTGTGCAATAGGTGCCGTCGCACAAGGCCTTCACTTAAAAAGAGGTTCATTTTTATTAGTTTTGCATATAAATACGTATAATATTAAACATATATGAGTCATATAATTTAAGTTTATATACAATTTCTCTTTAGTTTATAAGTGTAATATGATCTCTTTGTTGTTATTGTCTAGGGCTATTGAAAACCACGAAATGACCCTGAATTTAGTGATAGATATTGTTACCATTTTTAAAGATACATTAGGTACAACACATTACTCAATTTTAAGTATTAAATTTCAAGAAAAATTAGCCGTGCTTTATATATAGTGTAGATAGCTAAACGTGTTTTGCTGAACATAGCCCTAAGTGTTGAGTTTATGAAACAAAAATTTAGATAACTTGTGGTACATAGAGTATTATTTAGGAGAGGTTAAATTAAGGGGGTGACATTTATTATTGAAAGTACAAACAGTTAATGTGTATTTGAATAAATTAAATATAGCCTTTAGGGTTACCTTTACTAATTTCCTAACGAAATGAGCAACTTTTTGGCTTTCTTTTTCAAACCTTTTAAGTATTTGCAAAATAATTTAATATTATTAGTTTAATACTTACAATTTATTCGTATATGTTTAAAACATTGTATAAATAAAAACTAAAACTAATTTTTCAAGAGATCATAGAATAACGTATTTTTTCAGCATCTCGCGTCTCGCATTTGCTAATGGCAGCCCTAAGGAGTTGTCAAAAGTTCAATTTTATTACATATGAACAAATGAAAGATTCTTATTAGATGACATTCCGATAAAATTGGATGAAATTCCTCAAAATTTGAATACACAACAAACATTTTATTCTCATCGGGTAAGTTAGTTTTGTACAACTAATTGTAGTAAAAATAAGTATATTAACCACAACCTTTAAGGCTGTCGTTACCAAAACTCTACTAATTATATAAAAGGAGAAAGTGTAAAAAACATTGTAGAAAAGGGGATGTATTTTTATGGCTAAAAAAGACAGGAAAAAAAAAAAAAGAAAAAAAAAAGGAATGGGATAACTTACTATTCTTTGCGTTGACTTTAATACTCGTTTTCAAAACGTCAGACACATGACGATACGCGGCGGGTGAATGTTCCAGAATCCAGACTAAGCTTAGGCTTTATCCTATATCACCGAACTATTTCCAGGAATCATCTTATAAACACGTTTTAAATTAAATTACTCCAAATTTTACACAGATTTAGATGCTATAAAAACAATACTTTAGGTACCATAACGTATATCAGTTACAACCTCAATTTCGATTTTATGTATAATCAACCTTCAATTTCACAAACTTATCACCCTATGGCAAATCATGGTATTCATGGAAATCTTCTTGAAGTTACAGGTAACTAGCTACTNTTTTTTTTTTTTTGGTTAACCTATACGTGCTTATTGCATGTTCATGCAAATATTTTTACGGTTTCATCCTCGTTTATAACTGTTATATATCTTCATGTTGAATTAAGTGGTAGGATGCAATAAACTGAAAGACACAGAATGGTTTTCAAGGCAAGATCCTTATGTTTGTGTTGAATACGGCAGCAACAAATTCTGCACTCGTGTTTGTACAGGTCCTAGCTCTTTCTCGCTCTCTTTAACTGTAAACGCATTCGTAAATTGTGAATTGCTTCATAACTAATACTGGAATTGGTGGTGTAACAGATGGAGGCAAGAACCCAAAATTTCAAGAAAAATTTGTGTTTAGTTTGATTGAAGGATTACGCGAGTTAAACATTATCGTTTGGAACAGCAATACTCTTACGCATGATGACTTTATCGGCAGTGGAAAGTAATTGCTTCTTCTCTTTATTAAGTGTTTTTCGTGTTGGCTGTGATTGGTTTATTGATGATTTGGAATGATTAAACTTACAGTTTTCTATTATTTCTTGTTTTATATAGGGTCCAGTTAGCTAAGGTTCTTTCTTGCGGATACGATGATAGCTCTTGGCCATTACGGACTAAAACTGGCAGGTTAGTGACACTGGACGAATTAAAAGTAAAAAACTTACCGTTTTCTGCACACAATTGAGCCAAATTACTTCATTCGTTTTTTCTGCAAAAGATGCATACTATTATTTTTTTCAAGTTTGCTGTTACATGGAATATGGTTTGTCATGTTAGTAGCAAGTTTGGGAATATATGTAAATCTCTAACTCAAAACTTATCTTATACAGGCATGCGGGCGAAGTACGATTAATAATGCATTATTCCAATGCTAATGTAAGTACAGTTTATGTTTAGTGTTTCCATTTGACAAGTAGTTTAGGTCGAGTTAGTTTGCTTTTCTCAATTTTTGGTTTTTGGGTCTAATTCAAAAAATGGTTTTGATGGTACCCACAAATCAGTGGCTAACTATTTTTTTCATTTATATACAGAACTCGGCAAACAGTTATGCGCCATCAGCTCCAACATATGGTGCATCAAGTGCACCCTATTCCTCTATGTACTCTGCACCACCACCAGCTTCATCCATGTCGTATTTACCAACCACGAGCGGGGCGTATTCTTTACCAACCACCTACTCCTATCCACCAAATACAAATACTTATCCACCATCCGCATATCCACCTAATTTAAGTGTTTATCCACCACCCCCATACCCACCTCAGGCAACCCCTTATCCTCCTCAAACATATGGCTCCCACTATCCTCCTGAATCAGTCTATCCACCACAACCATATGGCTCTCATTATCCTTCAGGTAACTCCTCATCCTAATGCATCATCTTATTTGAACTAAAAAAAATCTTATATAGGTAGCAATTTCAACCCATTTATATACAAATGGGCTATTCAGGCTAAGCTAAAAGATTTAATTATATAGAAAACGGATCAAATTGGTCGAGACTTGAGGGTCAAATGGGTTAGAAAATTGTCCGAATTGTTTAAAAATGCGTTAAGCCTTTCCAATCCTTGTTTTTGTACTAATATACTTTTGCAATCATATTTACATTAGCTATTTATGTCAAAAAAAAAAAAAAAAAAAAATTAAAAGTTTTTTCGGGTGACCTAACTCGACTCATGACTAAACCGACCCATTTTACTACCTCTATTTTGTAAACCTCCCCAGGCCCCACTCCTTTACTAAATGTGGATGTTGTTTTCACTATTAGGTACTTCGTACTCGGGAGTGTATCCTCCAACTTATTGAGGTGAAGTTCCTGCCTATACAAGGAAGATGCAGGGAAGCAATGTATAGAAGGCAAATACGCACAGTGGTTGGTTTAACAACTAGTTACCTTTAGACTGTTATTGTATAGAGTTGGCTCGTGGTTAGGAATTATTCAAATGTTGATTTAAGATATGCATTTTAGGTGTGGAAATCACTCAAAATACGAATCTGAAAACACCATTTTGAATCCTGGATGGAAAACTTTTGTACTGATTCTCTCTCTTTTTAATGATGGAATGTATTCTTTTATTGGTTATAATAAATTCTTCTTATGGAGCCATTTTTTAGGTGGCTTGTGTTTTTCTTTTACAAATTTCACCAGTGAACAAGGCCAGACCTGTAGTATAGATACGTTTGTTTGAGGTATTGCTGAAACCGATTACATCTGTCAAATGAAAGTGATTTGGCATGATAGATTTTGTTAACTCTGCTGAATGTGTAAAGTATATACATGGAAACATGACCGATCTAACCTCAAATACGACATCTATTTCGCAAAAATTGTAGCTTAAAAGAGTATCAATCAGAATTTGCCGATTAATATTAATCTGATATAATAAATCTCATGGATTGATGAGCTGTGCAGGGACGGAGCTAGGGGGGTTCCCGTGGGTGCCCGGGAACCCCATAGATTTTTTCGATGTAGTGTTAATTTTTGAAAAAAATACCGATTTTTCCTAAATGCATCTTAAATGCACCCGGTCCTTCGAAATCTGTTTCCAGTATTACGGTTCAAAAGATTTTGTGCACCCGGTCATATTTGGTCCTGGCTCCGTCCCTGGAGCTGTGCATAAATCTCTTCAACGGCCTAAATAAAATTTTCGATCTTAAAACATCACCTAATGAACAAGATCAATTGTTGCTAAATTACTCAGAATCCAAATTTGACCACATAGTGCAAGGCCAATTATCGCCCAAAATTTTTGGACACTGACATGAAATCTTCATACCAATCTTGCTACTTGCATAAATCAGCATATTGAATGAGGAAGTGGACAAGTAATGTTCCACCTAAATAACAATCTTCTCCAAATATTTGATGATCTCAGACAATGAAGGAATAATACATAGATGCTGAGGGTTGAGTAACACACCAAAAGCATGTGATATCTACTGTGCCTTGGATGATGTTCTTGTTTTTAAGAGTTACTTCACTTGAGTTATCTCTTTCAAAGCGAACCGTTGCAAGCAAAAATCTTTTGAGATAAACTGTATCTTCTATATACGAGATATCTGAGGTTGAATCCCTCAGGATATCATATGTCTATCGAAAAGTCTAAGTCGTTGAATATGTTTCAATAATGTAACATAATGATAGATGTAAATAGTGTGCCAATTTATGGGACATACTTTTTTTGTTCATGTTTATGCAACATATGTATGAATGATTTTCGATTTAGCTAGTATACTAAAAGTCTTGGATAAAGCAGACAGATCTAATTAACTGATCAGTAACAAAACCTTTTCTCATGTTACCTAAGTGGAACAAACATAGCATGATTCATAAACCGGAACAATATTAACAAGTATGTTGAACGAATTAAATATATGAATACGCTACGTAAACAATGTACCAAATGCTACGTAGAATAAAACTTGTGAGAATACATGGCTATTACATTAATAAACGTAAACTGCAACTATACTAAGTTTTGATAAGAGCATCCACTATGGTGGTTTATAAAAAGGTCTAAGAAAATATGAAGAGGTTTATAATTTTATTAACCATAGTGGAAATGTGTTTCATGCTTATGTGGAATAAAAAGGTCTAATATCTTGAACCTCTTCTAAATTTAATGCTTTTGTATTTAATGGGGTTTTGATAAAGCTTTAAGAAGTTTATCTATAGTGAAGAAAGGTTTATAACAAGGAAAAGGTTTATGAATTTATGATTTCGGATGACTAGGCACTATTATAAACCTTTATAAAGGTCCGTCATAGTAGATGCCCTAACATTGAAGAGAAAGTGGTTAAAGTATCGATCTAAAATGCAAAAATATTAGAATCAAATTACAAAGTTTTGACAAACTAATTTCTCGTTGATATTCAATCTCTTAAATTAAATATATTGAAATTACTTATTCAAGTGAATAGTGAGCTTTAAATTAGAAATCTTATTAAAGATGGTAAGTCTAATATAAATGACGCTGCCGGAGTATCTTCATATTTATTAAACGCGTACATTTATACACATAATCATTTGCTATAAATAAAAGACACGAATAATTCTCATCATATTCATATCCAAAATTTCAATTTCATTCGTGATGTTTACTCAACCTTCGGTTTCACCATTCACAGCAGCTTATCATCCGATGGAGAATCATGACATTCATGCAAATCTACTTGAAGTTACAGGTACATATATACATTAGCACTTAAATAGTTAACTGAGTAATTTTGTGTTCGTGTTTGTTTGTTAACAAAATAAGTTTGTTCGTATTCGTTTGTTAAACGTCAAAACAAGACATAACATTCATTTTAGTTTATGTGTGATCATGTTCGTTTTTTTAAATACCGATAACCCAATCAATACTTTTATGTATGTTAATTGGTGGTTAAGCAAAAATGAATCTTGTTCATGTTCATTTGTTAGATATGATAATTTTAAGAATCGGGCACGGTTTTTACTTAATTGCTGTTAAGTTATATTATATTGTTGGACTAACTTTGTTAGTATGCATATATTTGTTATGCTTAGAAAAACTTTCATATAAACATTTACGTTTACTTTGTGCTAATTTGAATTATTTTATATAATTATAGTGGTAGGCTGCAAGAAACTGAAAGACACTGAATGGATTTCAAGGCAAGATCCTTATGTTTGTGTTGAATACGGAAGTAACAGATCACGAACTCGTGTTTGTACAGGTACTCTTTCTCACTCTTTCTAACTGTAAATCAGTAAATATATGTGTTAATTGATTCAGATTTGAACTAAAGTTATTGGTGTAGGACCATTGATTAACTCTATCACTAATCTATTAAGCACATAGGTGACTTGAGATATGAGTATTTTAGAGAGAGAAAGTAAAGAGATAAAGAAGGGAGACTTTCATTACTAAAACACACACATTGCACACTCAAGCACACCTCTCAAATGAGTAGGTTTGAGCATTTTATACTTCCATCATATGGGATGATGGATGGGCTTCCTATGGGCCTTGTTTGGTTTGTGGATTGGGCTTGGTCGCTTGGATTACAACATGAATAAATAGTCTAAGCTTAACATAACTAATAACTTATTCTATTACATAAACTACGACACGTTACAAAGTTATAATTATGAGAATGATCACTTTTCTATATATTTTTAATGCTAACAATTGGTATTACTGTAAAAGATGGAGACAAGAACCCTATATTTCAAGAGAGATTTGTGTTTCGTTTGATGGAAGGATTAAGAGAGTTAAATATTGATGTTTGGAATAGCAATACTCTTTCGCGTGATGACTTTATCGGCAGTGGAAGGTAAATTCTTCTTCTATACTTAGCGTGTTCTTCGTATTGGTGATTTTATTGATGTTTTGGCCAATATGGTTGGTCTTTTTGTGTGTGTAGGGTTCAATTAGCTAAGGTTCTTTCTTGTGGATATGATGATAGCTCTTGGCCATTGCAAACTAAAACTGGCAGGTTTGTGTTCTAACGCACGAGTTTGTCTTTTAGTAGCAACTGCTGCTATAATTATATTTATGTTTGGGAAAGTTTTGGAACTCCGAAACATACTTAATGTTATAACTCAAAACTTATCTTATAGGTATGCTGGCGAGGTACAATTGATAATGCATTATGCCAATGTTAATGTACGTACAATTCATGTCTCACGTTACTAAGTAATTTAGGTCAATTTGTTCTAATTATCTAGCATTGTTG
>LBNU01005138.1:8533-27059 GCA_014162995.1 Artemisia annua
GAGTTGTTTAGTTTAGTTGTCGAGTTGTTTAGTTTGAGTTGTTTCGTTTGAGTCTGTATGAAATGTATGTGTTTGGAACACTTGCGTGTTTTAAATAAACAGTTTGCCTTTGTGTTTGATAATTGTGATATTGTTCCTTTAGTTCTATTATTTGTACGTACGAATTTAAAATATAAATGCAAACAACAACAACATCAGTAAACAACAACAACAGTAACATCAACAACAACAGCAAACAACAACATCAACAACAACAACAACAATAACAACGATAACAGCAACAACAACGGCAACAACATTTTATTAAACAACAACAGTAACATCAACAACAACAACAATAACAACGATAACAGCAACAACAACGACAGTACTACATATGAAATTTATCCATGTCACCTAAAAGGTCACGGAGTATTGCATCCGACTGACATGCGTGGTCGTGGTTGTCGGGATACGTTGCCATTTCAAGTTTTGCCTCCAGCATCCTTATTCGGTTAAGTAGCAACTGATTTTGTGCTTCAAACATGTTTAGCCTAAGATCTTTTTCATGGCAGTTTGAACACCTTGTTGGAGCAGATCCAGAACCGCTTGATGTTGAAGCTCCCAGAGAACCGGTCATTTTGGACAGTCGATCCTCCTTCCATAAAAAAAAGTGACAACCATAGTCGTCGGTCCCAGGCTATTAAAGAGTAAAAGCTATTATATTTAACAACTAACCAATTTATTTATATAATACACGAATANTGCACTTTGTATCTTTTCTTTACACTTGCTAATAGTTTTAAAGGGCAAATATGCAAGGAACAAGGTAATTAAATGCTTAAGATAACAGTTCATACATATTACATGATATGTTTTCATATACTTTGTGTTTATACTTTGTGTGTAAAAGTAAAGTAACATGCATGCAATAGGTTACATGTTAATAATTAATTCAACGATTTACCTTTGTATTTGCTTTTTCCTTTTAGCTTTTAAGAAGTTCTCACCCATATTTCAAGTCTGACTTTAAAAAATCTCTATGACACAAATGTTGTTTACAACTCATGTACTTTACTCACTGATTACTGCATCAATGAGGTAAAGTGTATCTTTAGTGTCTTAAATGTCACTGAAACTTCTTGTCGATCGAACTTTACACAACACTCTGGAGGGGAGCAAGTTTGCTCCACTGATTACCCATTGATTCTCATCGGGGAGAGTAACTTACTAAGGGTGCGTTTGGTATGTAAAAGGATTAGAATCGGATTTGGATTTGGTAAATGGTTTGAAAGAAAAGTAGGAGAGAGAAAAGAAATGATAGTATAAAATGTTGTTTGTTTTATGATAATTACGGCTCTTGTAATAGTTTGAAAAATTGAACAAATACTATAAAATTTCAAATTTATTAGTATTACATGTACTAATAATTATAGGGACCGACCCCACAAAATAATATAAAATAAATTAATTCTAAGTTTTAAATGAGAGAGAAAATCAAAATAAGAATAAAAAATCAATTAAAAAAATATGAAAGATACATCTCCTCCTATCTTTCATTCTATGGGTGTGGATTTACCTTTTCATTTCTAAAAGTGGTCCCCACTAACAACTAAACATCTTATTTATACAATGAATCCATTCTTTCATTCTATAACCGTCAAACAAACGAGCCCTAATTCTCATCAAGAAATAACATACTCAGTGATAGGGTAACTCAGATTATTTTATGTTCAAATATTGTCATAGTCAATTTGGTCAAATTTTTGGCCCAACACTTGCTAAGGGTGCGTTTGGTTCGCAACATGTTCTAAAAGGAATTGTAATCTGTCAAAGGAATTGTAGTTTGAATGAATTGTAATTCAAAAAGTTGGAATGAGTTATAATTATAATGTGTTGGAATTGTAATTCATATATTCTGGTACTTTATTTGGTTGGATCTCAACGTAATATTAATTCAAAAAAGATAAACAAAAAATTTAATAATAACAATAATAATACTAATAATAACAATAATAATAATAATAATAATAATAATAAAATTTATTATTATTATTATATTAATTATTATTATATTATTATTATTATTAAAATAATAAAAATATTAGTAAATATTATTATAATTATTACATAAATATGATAAAAATAATAAATGTTATTATTATAAAAATATTATTATTTTAATATTTATATTAAATATTTATTATTATTATTATTAAATTATATTTTTATTTCTACAATTATATTATTGTTATTCTATATTATTATTATAATAAATATTTATTATTATTATAATGATAATTATTATTATATTATTATATTATTTTATTATTATTATATAAATATTATTATAATAACTAATTAAATATTATTTTTATTATTATTTAAATATTTATATAATAATAATAATAATAACAACTCTGAATTACAATGTAATTCAAAACTTTCCATCCAACATCCTATGTAATATGAATTCCCTCATTTGATGTAATTGTAATGGCTAAATCTTTTATATAATAAAAGAATTACATCATTTCGGAGTATTTTTGACAAAACAATTTTATGGGAAAAAAAATTGAACCAATAGGATTGCTCGATTTTGACATGTGGACAAAATCTTGCGATGTAATTGGTTAATAAAAAGTCAAAATTGAATTGATTTTGGTCAAAATTGATAAATTTCGTGTAGAAGGTTAAAAAACACAAAAAATATATGTCATAAATGTAAAAAAACAAACTTAAAAAAAACGGAGTAAATGTTATAAACTTCAAGGGCCTGAATGTAAACAACACAAATCCTACATTCTACCCATCAGTCGACCACCAAAAAAACATATTCCCAGCAAAAAAATCTAGACGACCACCACTAATCATGGACACATATGTGGATTTAAAAATCTGTTTTATGTTTGTACAAATGGCAACCGCAATGGGAAAACGGGATTTTTGGTTAATCAAAGGTATGTTTTGAATTTATATCAACAAGTAATGGATAATAGATTTAGGGTTTTTGTTTTTTTAGGTAATTGAGTTGCAGGTTTATGTTTTTGTGTTTTGATTGATGATTTAGGTGTGTTTGATGGTAGCATTCAGCATATGTCATCAGTAATTTGGGGCTTTATAACACCTGTCTTGATGAATTGATTATGAGACCAAATTGGTAGTGACCCTGCAATTGAATAATCATCTATATGAAAATTTATCATATACCAACTGCTCATTATGTCCTGTAAACCGTGCCATGGTTCTATTTTAGGGTACCTGCAAAAAATGTGTCCTATTTGTTCATTGTTATGGCTGAAGCTGATGTTCTGAGATATAAAGCTGCTAAATTTGTTGTAAATATGCTAATTGTTATACAGTAGTTCATTTGTGTTATTGTGCTGTACTGCTAGCCTTTAGGACAAATGATATGTGTGTCCGAGTAAATAACACAACGTTACATCTTTTTGCCATTTAACCATATACAAACAACGCATTATGATATGATGGAATTATCTTGAAATACAAAAATACTAACCATAATGATATATATAGATACATGTCTGTTATATACAATGTGGCCTTTGGTTAATGTGAAAGGTTTTGGTAGTTTAGTTTATCAGCTTTTGTATGTGTTTTAACTCTCTGTTTTTGTGTTTTATAGATTGTAGTTGATTGGGTGAAGCAACTTACGCGTCTACGAGGCAACACAGATCACATGGTGGTAGACGCAAACACGGTATTATATACTTTTGGTTCACACCGGCTAGGGGTACGGGAGACTCATCTTGCATCATTGTGTAAAAAGAGCGTTAATAACCATTAAATTTTAAGACATGTTCATCTTTAATATCTGGTCATCTAAAGTTCTGGAATTTTGATAGTAGGTTCATGGTTGGCAACACTAGTAACTCATACTGGCTGGACGCTTGGTACTGAAAAAGAAATCAAGAATGGAACTATAGTTGCTTCAAGTGAAAATGGGACTTCAACGTTCCCAAATAATGTTCATGAAATTATGTTTTAACAACTCGCCCATGATACTTAAGTTAGAGGTAGCTGCAAAGCGAGTTGGATGGGTATGTTACTGTTCCAAAGGGTATTTTCCATTAGGATGGCTTGTGAAACTATTTCCTCAAGATTGGTAGGGCTTTGTTACTGTCGTTATGCCTGCTACATTAGCTCAACTGCGTATATTACAATGTCTTACGAATAAGCCATAAGCCTAACTAAGCTACCTCATAAACTGGAAAAAATAAGCCCCTGAGCTGGAAAAATAAGGTAATTCAAATACCCCAAAAAGTATCATTTTGATTTGTTTTGACTTTCTAGATGCAGTCGGCTTACTGGACATGGGTTAGACAGAAGAGAGGGGGCTTAAGTCCAATGATTTTGATGAACTTTGTAGGGAGCTTCAAACTGCTTTAGGCATTGCAAAATGCCAGGTTAGTTCGGTTTTTGCCATGCGTTAGAATTTTTTGCTATCGTGTAAAACAGATTCCCTTATTTATAAAGATTATGTCCGATATTTACTGGCTTTCAGAGGAAACGAAAAATGGTCGTATTGGGATTGTTATGAATGTAGTATGGTATGAACCCATAAGCAACCCCGCACAAGACAGACTAGCTGCTCAAAGAGCTCTATCTTTCTTCTTAAATTGGTAAGTCCACAATTACATTTGTATCTTCTGATGTTCATTCTGATCATAATATATTGAATTTGTTGTGTATTCAAAAACTTTTTGAGTAAAGTGATTATCCGCGTTTTTCTTAGAGACAACTCACAGTTTTGGAAACGCATTATCTGTTATGAATATGCTATCCCAAACATCCCAATAATGGACGAACAGCCTTGGTTCATTGACTTATTAATTTTTTTTTACAGTCAACTTACGCAGACCTATTATCCTAACTGACATCTTTTCATTTCTATGATTCCAATAACAACATAAACAGCTTATGATGATTCCTTGTGGGGATGCAGGGAGGGAAGCGCGTGATGGCATTGGAAGTGGGTGCAGGGCAAACGATGAACAGAGCTTTGACCAGTCACCTCTCCTTCCTCATTATCAGCCTATCAGGCGAAGGTTGGTGGGAAGGGTAGTGCTTCCCCTGCTTGGGGAGGAAAGAGTTCATATGATAGTAGTCATGGTACTCCTGGACGATCAAGAATGAAGCCGGCTAAAGGCTACGAAACTGTAAGTTTTTGTTATGTAACTTGACTTTTGTAGGTTTCAAACGTGGTCTATTTGCTATAAGGTTGAGGTGATTATCAGTTTCTTATTTAAATTAACAAATTCATATTATTTAGAAAATCGATATCTAGTTTGTTTGACTGTATTTAGTTTTACATTTTAATAGAAAATGCAACTCCATAAGCTTTGTGGTATACATTTTGACTTTTGAATTCAATTCTATAATTAAAAAAAAAGAAAAAAAAATCAAAATATTCAGATCGAAATTAGCAACAGCAGTTTTCAATTATGAATATTAGATATATAATAAAGTGCAACCATCCGTTTCTAAGTTAAGTTAACAAATACGGTATTTTATTTTCGAGCAATAAAGAAACTAACGACTTAACTAATACAAACTTTACTTTGCAATGTTTGCAGGCTTGGCACGTGGTCTACAAATACGGTATTTTATGTTCTGACTCCCCTTTACTAGACGATGCTTGAAACACAAAACTGAGAAATGGTAGCGTAACCCTTGATCAACAGCATTGAACTTGCTGATGTTGCAATAATGTGAGTGAAATGGTCAGTTATTTATACTAAATTTTTTCATGCATTGTTGCAGCAAGTGGAGTGAATAATCGGCAAAGAATCGTAAACTATGTAACAAATAGTCATAACTTGCTGAATATTTTATGCCACCAAAAGAAAAACATAATATGTCTTTGCTGAACTTTTAAAGTTGTTAAGTTTGTTAAATTAATTGCATATAAAAAATGTAAAGGACTATTGGTACAGAGAACTATTTTAATTGTTCTTGGAACACCAAAACTCTTAAATTCTGGAACTGGCCAGTGATGAAGAAACCAAGTGGCAAATTGAAGTCAGTTTTGTGGCAGCTAATAACGGTTCTTTTGAATATAATAATGAAGATGGTTTGATGCAACTTTGAATTGACAAGGTTGGTGGCTCCTCTTCTAATAACCTATTACTGATTTTAATAATAAAGTAAAGAAGATCATATCAGTGATGTAAATTTCTTAGACTATTGCTAAAAATTGTTCTTTTTAAGGACCATTGTGTTCATATAGAGAAGTCGGAATAAGGTTGCATTCTGATGACCTGTGTATATTAGTTTTGCTGTTAGACAAGGTTCACATGTTTTAGTATTATAGTGGTTGGAATTTTTTACCAAGTTAATTACATAGAAATGGTATGCTTAGCATCAACATCAGTTATTCGAGGCAAAACAACATCAATTAGTTGGTGTTGCTAGAGAACAAGAAATGCTCACTTATTTTCAGCAACAACAAAAGTTACAAGTTTTCAACAGCAACAAAAACAAATCATCATAAGCATATCGATCAAATATGGTATAATAGAGAGTTTGATGTTGCTGGACCATCTTGGCAGTGACTACTTTAAAAGTAGAGTACCCATATTTTGTTTACGGTTTTTTTTACTTTTAAGAGAGTTTCTGGTATTGAACTCTAAAAGCGATACATATTACTTATCTTAAATATATGTTTGGTGTCTTAAATTTCTTATTAAAACTACCACATTAATATTTTTATTGCGTTGATGTATTATATAACCTATTTCGAGTGTTTTTGAGGTTTCTTTCCAAACTATCCAACAATGAACAACTCAAAAGTAAAAAACATATAAATCGGTATATAGGATTGCGACTTATACGGAACTAATAAATGTGAAGTGCATTACATTAGAAAATATACTCGGCATTGATAAATGAAAAAAAAAATTATGTCAAAACCCCGTCAGGGCGACTACCCTATTGGATAGCCCGGAGTCATCGCAGGTGAAACTCCGTGGCCACATGAGGATTAATGTTTTCCCTAAATTTTGAACCTGGGACCTCAAAAGACTTTAACAACTTAGATGACTACCTTTTTGGATAGCTCGGCTGCATCTTATAACGGCAATGCAGTTAGGAAGTGGAAAAAATCTTCCATCAAACATCCATTAATAATTCATGCATTTTTATTTTATTTATTTATTTATTTACATATTTATTTTTATTTTTTTGTAATTATATGCAATTTAAATAAACTCACTCTCTAACATAAAAATACCTAACATAAAAATACGTAACTATTTTTTTTTTGTTAAAACCCCGTGCGTGCACGAGTATTATAACTATTTACAATTACAACACAAACCAAACAGACTACATAATGTAATCTAATTTGCAATTCCCTCCATTCTGCGAAATAAACAGCCTACGTAATGTAATCAAATTACAATTACATCCAATTACGCCAGATTACGGCGAACCACGCCGGTGCGTTTGGTTCACAGAATGTTTTTGAAGGAATTGTAATCTTTGAAAGGAATTGTAATTTAAATGAATTGTAATTCAAAGAATTGAAATGTGTTGGAATTGTAATGTGTTGAAATTGTAATTGATGAAATCTGTCATTGTGTTTGGTTGACTAGCAACGTAATGTAATTCAGAAAAACATTAATAATAATAATAATAATAATAATAATAATAATAATAATAATAATAATAATAATAATAAAATAGTAATAATATAATTATTTATTAAATAATAATATTATTTATTAAATAAAAAATAATAATAATAATAATATAATAATAATAATAATAATAATAATAATAATAATAAAATATAATATAATAATAATAATAATAATAATAATAATAATAATAAATAATAGTAATATAATAATAATAATAATAATAATAATAATAATAATAATAATAATAATATAAATAATAATAAATAATTAAGAATTTTAATATAACAATAATAATAATAATAATAATAATAATAATAAATAATAGTAATATAATAATAATAATAATAATAATAATAATAATAATAATAATAATAATATAAATAATAATAAATAATTAAGAATTTTAATATAACAATAATAATAATAATAATAATATAATAATATAATAATAATATTAATAATAATAAAATAGTAATAATAATATTATTTATTAAATAATAATATAATAACATAAATAATATTATTTATTAAATAATAATAATAATAATAATAATAATAATAATAATAGTAATATAATAATTAATAATATAATTCTAATAAAATAATAATAATAATAAATAATTAATAATTAATAATAATAATAATAATAATAATAATAATAATAATAATAATATTATTATTAATAATATAATAATAATAATAATAATAATAATAATAATAATAAATAATAGTATAATAATAATAATAATAATAATAATAATAATAATAATAATAATAATAATATAAATAATAATAAATAATTAAGAATTTTAATATAACAATAATAATAATAATAATAATATAATAATATAATAATAATATTAATAATAATAAAATAGTAATAATAATATTATTTATTAAATAATAATATAATAACATAAATAATATTATTTATTAAATAATAATAATAATAATAATAATAATAATAATAATAGTAATATAATAATTAATAATATAATTCTAATAAAATAATAATAATAATAAATAATTAATAATTAATAATAATAATAATAATAATAATAATAATAATAATAATAATATTATTATTATTACTATAATAATAATAATAATAATAATAATAAATATTATTATAATTATTTTTATTTTTTAAAATTAAATAATATATTAATTGTAATTAATAATAACGTTGAAAGATAAATAATGATATTTAACTTTTAAAAATCTGAATTCCAATGTAATTCAATACATTCCATCAAGTTTGCTATGTAATCTGAATTACATCACTTGACGTAATTGGTTGTAATCCAATTACATTTCCTTGCAAACCAAACAAGCCATGTAATGTAATCTGAATTACAATTACATCCATCCTGCCAACCAAACAGGATTGTAATGTAATTCAGATTACAATTACAACGAATTACACCGAATTCCAACGAACCAAACACCCCCTTAATAGTTTTAAAGGGCAATATGTAAGTAACTAGGTAAATGCTTAAGAAAACGGTTCATAAAGATTACATGATATGTAAAATCTTTAAATAAGCAATATCAAAGAATGGAATAAAAACGGTATTTTATACATAAAAAATTAAAAAGTATACTCATCTTCATTGTTTAATTGAACATGTTGTCACATATACAACAGTAGAATTGAATGTAATTGTACACACATAATACACATTAGTTGTTACAATCAAATTGCCTACAACTGTGGTTTTCACGCTCTTTTCTTTCATCGTGTAATGTTCTTCACGTCGTTGATCCGGCTTGAGACAACTCAAAATTCCTCATTTTTCAAAACTGCATTCATGAAGATGGTTTCTCCAACTTAACCTGCAACAGTTGCTAGTTATAATCAGAATCGCTATACACTGTTATCAAAACTTATTAAAGTGGCAACTTCAGCCCATTCAATTATTCATGGTGTCAAGAGTCAAACTGGTTAAAACTCATCCAGAGGCTATTGTCAACGATTATAGTCTCCTTTATGGTTTTATTAACTACTTATTATTTCATGATATAGCTTCAGTAACATAATTAACGCATTACTTAATTCCTTACAAAAACTTAGAACAACACAAAACAATTGATTGTATGACATGAACCTTTTTCAAATACTTTCTATGAAGTTTCATAGCTCCCGAGCAAGCTTTTCTTGCATCAAGATTTCCCGAAGTGTCATTCAGGATCTACAAATAACATATATAGACGAGGTTCAGATGACAAGAATGTTTATAGGGATCTTCTATATCTGGAAATAAAAAAAGAAGAAAAAATAGACCTTGAGAACATCATCAAGTCCCTTGGCTTCTGTGAGCAATTTCACACTTTTTTCCTTGAGGACGCTTGCAACAAGAAATACAGAAATCGGAAGAGGTTCATCATTTTTGGCCCCACTTCGAATGTATTCTCTTTCATATTTGCCACATTGGCGTGACGATTTTGATTTTACTTTAGTATCTTCGGGTCTGTCAGGATCAGATTCAGGTTCCTCATATAAAGTGTATAGATTGGGATCATACTCCAAAGCCCACATCATCTGTTTTGAATTTATTAATCAACAAGAGTTAAAGGTCTATATATATATGTATCGGTTTATTAAGGTTATACTTAGAATGATTTTGTACAGTAACAAAATAGATTTGTACTCATGTTTGATACATATTAATTTTAAAATACTAATAACATTAAAAAATTGCTGTGGTTCAGTCCAAACCGACCCGTTTAACTAGTACTAAAAACAATTCGTTTTCACCCAAACCCATAACCCACCTGCCCGACCCGTCCATATCATCTGAAGACCCAAAAACACAAGATTTCAGATGAACAATGAACCAATGTAGGACTTTATACGCAAGAAAAAGTTGTACTCCGTAATACTATAGTTTCATAATCATATTTAACACATTAACTATTTATGAATTAAGGGGAAAAAAGTACAAAAATAGTAATGAGTCACTTCAACCCGACCCGTTTGACCAGTACAGAAAATGACCCATTTTGACCGGTTCTAAAATCCACTCATTTTAACAATAAATCCATATAATTACCTCCCATAAGAAGAGTGAATCACCAAAAGAGAGTTCTCGTCTAAATAGCACCATAAGCATCCTAAATGCAAATAGATAATCGCCGCCACCTAAATAATCTGCATGCATATACCAATTACAAGAGATTATTCATTCAGCATGTTTTACAAGAAAACCGAAAAAAACTTAACAAAAATTGCCAGAACTTACCTAAGTGTTTGTGAAGTTTGGGGTCAACAACTTGAATAACATTGGCTAAATTACAAAGTTGTGATTCCACTCCCACGGAATTCCCTACGCATTTGAAATTCCCTCGCTTCAAACCCATAAAGAAATAACATTTACTTTTATTGAAGAAAACTAAAAGCTTATAATTAAATGGTAATAATGTAGTGAGAATATGTTTATTTACCAATCTGCGCATTAGACGTTCAAAGCACCAAAATGCATCAGCTTCATCTTCAAGAAGCATAATCATGGGAGAACAAAGATCGCTCATTCCTGTTAATAATGTTTTTAAGTGCTCATTCAGAATTAGAATGCAAAATAACGACACAAAAAAGTTCTTTTTGGCAAAAATCAATATTCACCTTGGCCATAGCCGACCTCTTTATCAAACCAAGAATAAACGGAAAGAACATCCCAAAGTTTTGATAGGTTCTCTTGCTTCTCATAAAACATTAGTGTCCTATCTGTCCGAACAACATCAAGACCTATATATATAGTAACCAATAAATTAAGGCTATTCACGTGATGAGAGATGTTAAATTGATTTAAATAATGATACAAGACACATATATAAACATAACCCTTTTTTGTTTACCAACCTATCTGATGCAGGGTAAGCTTCCATTGGATTATCTTCTTGTCATCCTCCTTTGGACACGACATAGCTGAATCTGAACCAACTGCAAAGTATGCAACTAGCTTCATTACTAACCATTCAACGTATTAAATCTGCAATAAGTTTAATTAATAAGAAAGTTACCCGTTGCTTGAGTTGTTGGTGTAAGAAGCTTCTCGTGGCTTGCTTCTAGAAGTACAATAGGATCTTGCGTTGGAGTACCGTCTTCTGTGATCACTGGAGCTGTGATAAATTTGCCACTTCCAACAAGAGGGAACATATACGTGCATAATTCTTTTAGCCGTATATACTCTTCTCTAAAATCATTACAAAAAATCAATTTCGACCCATTTACTTATGTACAATAAGTAGGGGAAAAAGATGATACGTTGCAAAGAAAATTTTTGAATTTAGGTAATCATTTTTATATCTAGTAATAGAGGTGGCAGTTTTTACCCGTGTACTAATGAATGGGTAGATTTAGTTTTTGTTTCTCTCAAATGGGTCAAAAAAAATCAAGGTATAAGAGTAACGGGGCAAATGGGCTGAAAGTTGCCCAAGGTTTTTATTAAAAGATCTAGTGATTGTTTTGCATCTATTAAAAGAAACATATTAGTTACTTATGAAAATTAGAAAAATGGGACATAAGTGCTTGTGGGTCCAGGCCCGGCCTAGTTTGTCCCACGTATGTTGCAAACTATTTAAAACTTTTACTATAATATTGTATATATTATGTAATTAATATTTAACAAATAATATAATGTGAGAAACTAAAAAAATGGGAAAAGAGTGTTTGTGGTTCAACCCGGCCCGGCCATACTAAAGAGACACCTTTCAACCCAAATGGCAAATATTTACTACCTTCGCATTAGCCGTATCTCTTTCCGCTCCTCATATGTACTTTTAGGATCAAAACAACCGAGTAGAAATTCCCATACCTCTCCCCTAATTGATGGATGTATCCCCTGATTTATCAACAAAAGTTCATGAGAAAAATGAAGCAAATGTCTTAGAAAAGGAGTTACATTCAAACATCATACACAATACAAATTACAGAAAAAAATAATTAAGAATTTTAGTTTAAAACTTACTCCTCGATATATTCGACCGAGGGTCTGGCCTATATCAAGACAACCTTCTGGGCTGAATGCGGACCGCCATTTTCTTACACTAAGGGTCTTCCCGGACTGAATAAAGTAATAAACATATTTAAAATGAGAAGCTTGAGGAAGAAGGCAACAAATACAAAGTTGCTTTTTGAAGCAATTAGTACTACTAACTTGCATTAGATACAAGAAATCAAAGGTAAATGAGATTAGTATATAGATTTCCAGAATCTAGTAGGACTTAGAGCCCGATGCCTTATTATGAAGCCACCATCGTTGCACAGATCCTATTTAGGAATAATTGCTCAAGTTCCACAAACTTTGTGGTACCAACCACATAATAATAACTTTCCAAAGACCACGTACATAAACAAACAATCACCAACTCAAATCATGGCCCAAAATTTTGTGCAGCCACATTTGCTAGAATTCTGTGATTTTTCCTCAAGAAAAGTAAGGCGCTGTTTGTCCTTGCAAGTTGAATATTGATTACTTGAGTATTGCATTATCAAATATCCGTATAATCAGTTTCTAATGTTTGGGTATAGTGCAACTGGTTATGATTATATGACAATTTCTCAAACCAGTACTCAATTTTGGGGGAAGCTAAAAAAACTGATTTTGATTATCTAACTATTCACTGATCATTTTACATGTGAAGCCTTAAACAATTTAAGCACTCGAACAACTAATTATGTTTATTATCACAGCTTTATCTATAAGCATATCTAAACACAGCCTGCTTGTACACTAATTATATAATCTATGAATACACAGCTCCAAACACCCCAAAAGACAAAACGGCTATATAACACAAATCTAACCAGATCAGGAAAAATCACATTCCACATGGTAATTCAAACTTCGTTTAATATTTCCATATCTGTACTGTATCAAAATGCCGACATATTTCTTAGCTCTAAGCATCAAAACTCTAGCAAACAAGAGTAAGCATCACATAATAAACAAAACTATGGTAAGAAATGCAGAATCAAACAAGCAAAATTTGCACATAACTATAACTACTTATCCATTTTTCACAGAACTACACAAACATATACAAAAATCTCACATCTCACACATTTTCGCAACATTTGCCAAAATGCAGAAAGCACAAACATAGATATAAGATAATATTTCACAATAGTTACCTTAATCTTAAATTTGGTTTTAGGAACATCTTTACTATCAGCTTTAACTTCATAGAATGAATCTGTAGGAACACCTGGATCTTTCCACAAAAGATTCATCCTTTTCTTTATATAAATCTTCTTCTTATTCTTATATCTTTATATACTCACCTTCCAATATCTTTCCAAATAACACAAATTAATCCAAGATTCTTGAAACCCCCCTCTAAAACACATAAACAAACAACACCCAGATCAAATCTTGGACCAAAACACACAAATCAACAACCTTTTTTAAATTTCCTTAAAGGGTTTTCTTTGCATTTTCAGACAAGAACATGAATGTTTTTTGTTTGGTGTTTGTGTTTTGCGTGAAAGACGTGAGAATGTGGGGTGGAGGAATGTGAATCCGTGTTTTAAGGGGATGAATATTATTAGTATTATTATTACATAGTTGTTGTTTTTTCAAAGTTTGTGTGTAATAAAGCTGTGAAATGGTGACTGAGACAAAGAGAGTTGGAAGATGAAGCGCGTGGGATGAGAGTTGGTCAAATGGTACGAATGTTAAACTAGTTGACATGTTCATGTTGTTATTATCGAACTATGCGACTAAGACAACAAACAACACCTTTTGTACTAGAATCGTTGTTTATTATCCACGACGGAAATAACAAGTGCGGATTAAAATAATAATAATAATAATAAAGGTTTTTCTAACCTGTGCCCTCATGGCACAAGTTAAGCACACAAAAATGTGTACTTTTTGTGGATTCCGTGTTTTTTTCTGTGAGTCTCTGTCACTTTTGAAATAAAAATTTAATAAATAAGGCTTGAACAACGTTTATCTCAAAAAAATTCATGAAACATAAAGCTTGGTCAATTTTTTTTAGAAAGGCTGAAAGATAATTCATGAAACATAGGAGGGCTAAACTATAATTTATTTAAAAAATTTAACGTTTATAACACAAATTATACATAAGTACAAAGATGAAAGATGTATAACGTAAATATGGCAAATCCTAGAAGGGTCATGGCCCTTTTTAGTCTTCATGTGACTCCCTCTTTTGATGACTCTCATTGAGCTAAACATGAGATCATACTTATCATTTTGAGTATATAAATGTTTATGTGTCATGTGACAAATCTAAAAAGGAAGATGACAAAAGAGAGTATCTAACTATCTATAACAATAACATGTAACAATCGACTAGTGTACGAATTTGGACACATATATTAGTCATTTCTACCACTACTCTTTTTATAGTGCAACTTATTCGTGAGTTTTGAAATACATTTTGTGACTCCTAAATAAAACTCCCAAATTTATAGATTTTTAATAGAGTAACAGAAAGAAAAACGACAGTCACCAAAAGTCAAAACAATCTAAGCTTATTGGGCTAAGTTGCAATGGCTACCTAGCTGGGTCGGGTCCCAGGTGTAGATGGGCCAAGTAAAGGTATATGGGCCAGGTGGTGGTAGTGGATCACAGTTCGCAACTATTAAGTTAGCAAAAAATTGAAGTACTAACAAGTAACAACTTGCTGTTTTCTTGTTTACACAATGAACAAGAGCTACTTTAACTTGTTTTAAGAAAAACAAAATGAAAATCGGATAACCTGCCGTTATAGCCATTACGCCAGTACTGGTACCCTAAGGCGGTGCCATAGTTTGGATGTGAAGCTATAACGGCCCGGTACCGAACATTTTTACAGTTTTCGAAAGCCATTTTAGGCATTTTTATAAGGTGTAAATAAGTAAGCTAGAAAGAATAGAATAATAATAAGCTCATTATGCATATGTATCTCTATGTATGCACATAATAAAAGTGACAGTATATGTCTCTTTTGGTGGTGATAAAGAAAAGCATAACTCCTCATACACAAAAGCTTACCTTATTCTTTGCATCCAACCCAAGAAACCACATTACAAGAAAAGAAAATATTCACTCCTACAAATATCCCCACTTGCATACAGTCTTTCCATGTTTAGAATTGCTTTTTTACTTCCCATTTTGCCCTTGTCTTTCTTGCTTTTGCAGTGAAGACATCAAGCCATCCTATGAGAACAATGGAGGCTGCTTTGGGACTTTTAAGTCTTTTCTTGGTGATTCATAATGTTGGTGCACACATGTTCCAAGTTGGTGGTTCGGGTGACTGGAGTGTTGAATCGTCTAGCTCATATGGTCAATGGGCACAAAACAGCCGCTTTCAAGTTGGAGATACCGTTTGTAAGTTGCTTAATAATCATAGTGCACTAATTTGACGTCGAGTAACCTTTAATTAGTTGCTTCAAGACTTGCTCCTCTATCTATTTATACGTGATATGTCAACATGAGAGTAAAATGGTTAATACATGTTTGCATTGTGCGAATTAAAGAAATAAGTGTTCAAATCACTTCCCTCATTGTGCAAGTTTTAAATTTTGGTCTTATTAATAGTAATTTTTGTGTTTGTGTATAGTGTTTAGCTACAAGGCTAATCAGGACTCAGTGGTTCAAGTAAGCGAAGCGGACTACAAGAATTGCAGCACAGCCTCACCCATTGCAAATTACAGTGACGGTCACACTGTGATCAAGCTAAACCAATCTGGGCCTCATTATTTCATCAGTGGGGTTGCCGATCACTGCAAAAACCATGAGAAAGTAATGATAATTGTATTGGCAGACCGAAGCAGTCACTCAACCCCATCTCCATCTCCATCTGCAGCTCCACCACAATCTTTACCACCAGCTCCTTCCGGTGACGAGTTCCCCTCACCCCCACCTGCTCCAAATACACCAGAAACTGATCACCATACTCCAGCTCCAGCTCCTTCAGACGATAACCACCCTTCACCACCTACTCCAAGTGGTGCATCTTCATTTGCGGTGAATTTCTTTTGCTCTGTTGGAACTTTTGTTGGTTTCTCACTTTTGGTTTAATTTTTTGATTTTGTTGTGTTTATTAATTTGTCCGAACACTTTGTCCAATAAGTTCGTTGTAAATTCATTGCGTTGAGCATATATGAATTAACATTTCTGTGTGAGAAAGCGATCCTGATGGTGGATGGGATCAAATGTATATGTTATGCACTAACAATGCTATATTTGTGTGTTTTAACATATTGTTGTCATTTCAACGAGTACATTATTATCTAATTAAAGTACAAACAGAAATTTCTTAATAACGCACCATGTTCTACTTGACTCGAGCCCGGTCTCCTAAACAAACCAGGCTACACAATGAAGGCTACTAAACGAGCTTTTAATACTACATCAACGAAGAATCTAGACAAATATAAAATTTATATTCAGGAAAACTGTCATCCTAACTGTTGTTGTAACCAGTTTCTTACATAATCTATATGTTAGGGACTAATGGCTATCAGCTAAGGTTCTTGGACCTTATACACTTCCGTATACAGGCTAAATTAGGCTCCATATCCGCAACATCTATGGTAACAAATGTCTACAGATGTAAGTTTTCATTTAATCCTCCAATTCGTGTATTCCACGATTCAACCTAAAAGTTCTTCCCTAGTTCAACCTTTTGCGCCAGTTTACACGTGTTGTAAAGTATTGAATCCAATATTCCGGCAACCTGAAGCCATAAACAAGAAATAGAAGCAAGTCAATGGTACCGTCCCATGAAAATTGCCAACAATTTCCAATTCACGATGGTTTAGAAGTAAATGCCTACCGTGAACACACCACCAATAATGGCACAAAGGTTGGTGATGAAATGCGAAAATGGTTTCGCAGTTTCAGTTATCAAAACCTGGAGACAAAATTAGTTAAGATGGAACCTGAAACAAGATATAATGTTGTGACTAGACATGTACTCCCTCCGTCCCAAATTTATTGTCCACTGTTGACTTTTTTAGTCTTTCTTCTTCAACTTTGACCTTAAATATTTTTGTGAGTGTTATATAATATTTAATGCAAAATATATAAATGGATTGAGTTTTAAGTGTACTTTTCAATGGTATAATTTTTCATCAGTATTATATAATAAAAAATATATATTTATGGTCAAAGTTGAACCAGTTTGACTTTGAAAATTCAAACTGGACAATAATTTTGGGACGGAGGGAGTAAAATGAGCTTTAAACTTTAAAAGATACCTGCATAGGTGAAAATTGGAGATGGAACTTTGCAGCAGGGATTGAATGCGAATGTATCAGACTAGTATGTGCTGTATACTCGTAATCCTCAATCAATTGATGAGACAAACCCAACACCTCCGTCTTCACAACTTGAAGATAATGCTCTATCTGCAATTTACATTCATGAATATGCATAAAGATACACAAAATGAATCAAACATGACACGAAACTTCTTTTAGAGAGACAATGTTTAAAAAAAGGTAACATAAAAAAACAAACAAATAAAATAGTACGCTAACCCTTGTATTAGAGTGCTTACTGTGACATTTGCACGATCTTCTGGATTGGTTATGTATGCTTGGCCATTTAACCTGTTGTGGCCTACACCAAGGTAAGGTACTAATCGCTTTATGTCACTCATCATAATTGGAGTAATTGAGGACCCAAAAGAGAAGGTTGAGATCACATGTGACATGTTCATCTGTGAAGCATCAAATGAGTGTGATCCTGACATTGCTGTGATCACCAGATTTCCGGGAACCTACGTAGTACAGGAATTATTTCATATGAATTAAAAATGATCACATGCACAAAGCTCACTGCTGTCCTTAAACTTCGGGCACTAGTGGATCCGAGAACCTTTTTTTTTTTTTTTTTTTTTTTTTTTTTTTTTTTTTTTTTTTTTTT
>LBNU01005138.1:31828-55326 GCA_014162995.1 Artemisia annua
CACACCAGGTTCAAACACCAAGCGGCATGAACGAGATTCTAAAAATGATAACAAATCCTGAACAAAAGTCCTCATTCTAAATTGCATAACTATGCTCGACTTAGAAAGACTGCCTGGAAGAGAATTGACCATTGAAAGAAATCAGCGGGGTAAAAAGGGCGGTGATTTTGTTGATATGAATGATTATCTTTAAGTGACTTTCAACTGTGCATAAAAAACGAAATTGTACTTTACCAATTGTATGGTTCTTCGGATTGCTACCCCTGACGGCGCGGTTAGATTTCCATCTAGCTGCTTGCATGCTTCTTAGTCTAGCCAAACCGCTTATGCAGGCTATATTTGGTGATATCCGATACATATGCTTTTGCTGCAGTAAGTGTCAATAACGATATGCGACGTAATTTTGGTTACATTTCTTCTATTGGATGGCAACGCCAAAAAGAACGTGATATTTTCGTCGACATAAACGAGTTGGAACATCCTAGGGTTGTATCTTGCCCTAGGGGTTCTTAGCTGATTAGTATCGGGTCATAAGCGCTCCCCACTGGATAGTCGGTTAGACTATCAGCCGGCTTACCGACGGTTCGCTGATCTCCCCCCGCCATCCGCAAATAATGTACACCTTGGCTTTTTAGATTTCATGATTATGCATCAACGTCAATACACAAGTCTACAAACTTCACAAAGAAATTCAATCTGTTACATCAAATTTGTTCACCAGTGCGGCTGTTGCTATTAACCAAGAACGTTCTTGGCGGGATTCGGGGATGTTGTTAGCTCTAGCTCCTCATTTTAGTAAATGTAGTACCTACGTTGACTGTTTCTTAATTAATCTAATTCTTTCCAAGAGGCTATACTTCACCCCCATAAACTGTCTACCCAGATAGGTTTCAAGCACGTTACCAAAGTACAGACTTTGATCATCATAACAATAATTCGCCTACAGTCGTGGTTGCTATTATATATAATTAGCGGTTTTTGTTAGCTATATTCTTGGGGATCCACTAAGTGTGTTTTTAGCAGAGTATTGTACTCTATGCACTAGCCGTTAATCAATTCATGAAAGCCGGTCATTATATCATATTTCTTCTCACAGCCGGTTACTTGTTCAGCCTCTTGTTTCTAATTTTATCTTTTCCCTTAAATTATGTCGAGGCCGTGTTCAGTTAGTGCTATATCTATTAGCGATTTATCCCTGAGTGTTGACGCGTCTATTAGATAACCCAAGTCACCACTTGATAGTGAAAGAATCGACCTTATACTTCTCGGATATAATTTCAGGACACGTGTGATATAGTATAAAAAATACTACCGTTTAAGGAATATGTCATCCAATGACGTAAATTTACTAGTAGTAAACAATATCTATTGAATAGATGTAATCCATCAATAAAGCTGCTGGGTTAATTTCGTAGTCGTCGACACACTCCGACCGGTTTTTACTTTTTTTTCCCTCATGAAAAGGTCTCCTGATTGTCAGCTATGAACATAGTAACTGAACTATGGAGTCCTTGGTCAAAAAAAGAATATGTCATTACCTGTACTTCGTTTGTTCTTAATTGGACAACGAGAATCATCGGAAGTTTTTATTGTTTTACACTATTCTATAAATATGATGAAAGAGGCCGTTTTAACATGTTGGTACCAACCTGGGGAGACAAAAAAATATTAAAAAATATGTAATTGCATGATATATAAAAAGATTACAATTCAACGGTCAACCATTTTTTCTTTTTTTCCATTAATAACGTGTCCGGTTATGCATATATGAATAGTGCGTTAAGCACACCCGGTCAAAACATCTCCTAGAATTCCCTTATAATTTACAAATATTATAAAGGAAACTTATTCAACGGTCATATCTTCATTTTTACTTTTTATTTGAAACAGTTCCGATATTCATATTTACAAAGTAGTCGTTAAGTAACGGTCACATTTTCCAAATCCTTTATAAATTTGATCATCTTGATGCCATTTTACATATCCTTCACAATTTTATTAATTGTCACCCGTTTGGTACTTTCGATCACTTACATTTCAATAATCTAATTAGCGTTTCATGTGAATGATGTTGTCTTTCGCTGTACATTTCTGTCTCCACAAAATTAAACCTCCAGATATATGTTATATAAATAATCAGGTTGATAGCAATCATTTAATGGCTCAAAAAGTTTCTAAAGAAATTGGTAAGCATAAGCGATATATCCTCATCACTGTGCCCCGATAGACTGTCATTGTGATTTGTGAAGGTTCTCCGTTCTCTGAATTGAACAGTATGGCCCCACTGTATGAAAAAGAGTATACAGCTTCCATACTTACTCAAGTCAGAAACTATTTGCTTGAGAACTCTAGACATGCATGCCAAAATCATCATGGATTTACCTGATCAGGTATTTTACATGACGTAATCTATGTATTTACCCCTATATTCTTGCTCATCACTCCCTTGTTCCTTTTGGAATAGTTACATTCTATTTTAGTACATACATCCAAATACAATTGTTCTCTTAGGATGGTTACATTATATTGTAGTGAATTTATTTAATGAAGGTAAAACCAAACAGATCATGGGAGCAGGTGAATACGGAGACAATGGCGGCTAAGAAGGTTCCCAAGTTGAAGGCAGAAAAAAAGACAATTGGAGTCTTAAGCGAAAAGGGAAGAGAAGGACGGTGGCAAACATACAAATGCAAGATCAAGCTGGGGCCAAATCAAGTTTGTTGAGGCTAGCTCATAGAATGAGCGAATGCTGTATGAGGAATATGAATTTTTTGATTGAGAAGAACTGGGACTCAATTAGTAGTATGGACAATGATGGATATGTATCTGTTAGTAGTTGGTATAGCTAAATAATCTTTGTGGCTCCCTCATGATCTGTTGTTAACTCTGTATATTTGAACAAATGTAAATTTTATTAAATAAATGTGATTTCAGCGGGGGCATCTCACACGAAGATCTGCCACTTGATCGATGACCAGTTGACATGACTATGCACTCAATGATTAATGCGCTTAAGTGTGAGATTTTTAAGAATGACATCTAGGCTATATCAAACGATACATATCACTTATGATAAGCCTAACTAGTTATGCCAGTTGCTAAACATTGGAACCAACTTATTGAAAATGATCTGCATAGACTAACATAATTAATAAAAATCCTTTGAATATGTCCTTAATCATAACTGTAATCCGGGGTTTGATGTAAGTAGGTTTACTTGTTGACAAGACAATTGGATGTAATCATGTAAATATGTTGTTCACACTTGACATATTATAGCATGGCTTAAAGTTCGTCTAGTAGTTAAATGTTACACATAAGAGCATTACTGGTATACTTTTCTAGATATCATACGCAATTCTATTCATGGCTACCTTCAAAAGGTTTATAACTATATGGTACAAGAAGGTATTATTACATCATCATTCATCATATATAAGGTTACTGGATTGGTTCCAATTAACTAAAGAATATGGTACAAGAACTCGGAAAAGAAAAGAAAAAAACCAGCTCAAATATTGCCATGGAAAGCAGGGGACAAAACCACTAACTTCAAATTCAACCATTTCGCCAGCTTGAATCTCGTTCAACCCATAAACACGTGCAATCCCATATCCAACTACCTTATTCTTACAGGTCAAACAAAGTGCTTAAACTTCTAAAAATGATACAAACCTGAAAGCAGTTTTCTAAATTGCATAACTTGTCGACTTTCCTGGAAGAATGTCCATGAAAGAAATCATGATGAGGGGGGCCTGCAATAGTGCACGACAAAGATATCAACCAAGAATTCAAGAAGCCACTCTTTTGATAAGATGATTTTTTCTTCTTCTAAATGTAAGGGTTGTTTGCATAAAATACTACGTACCATAGTTTTTCATTTGTCCAGTTTAGTCACTGTACTTTTTTCTATAAACCTGAATCATTTAAAGATTATCAAGACAGTTGTCACATTTGGGTCATTTATCATTTATGGGCCGTATTCTTAACTATTTAAAATAAAGTTTATTATTATATACAAGTCTAAACAGTATTTCACATCAGTTTAGGATATCATATTAAAAGTATCATTTTTGACAAGTCAGTTTTTTTTCTTGAAATAGTTCCGTTATGTATATTTGAAAAGTAGCTGTTAAGCAACGGTCAAAACATCCAAATTCTTTATAAATTTGATCATCATTATGTATATCTTTCACAATTTTACTGATACAAACAAAACAAATATTATAATTATTGCTACACTGAAAACTTATTCAATGGTCACATTTTTACCTTTTATTTGAAACGGTTCCGATTTTCATATTCAAAAAGTAGCCGTTAAGTAACGGTCATACTATCCAGATTCTTTATAAATTTGACTATCTTGATGCCATTTTGTTATCCTATTGTTACATATCTTTCATAATTTTATTAGTTATTGTTACGTGTTTGGTACTTTCAGTCACTTACATTTCACAAATCTAATTAGCGTTTCATCGGAATGATGTTGTCTTTCGCTGGACATTTCTATCTCCACAATTTTAAACCTCCAGATATATGTTATACAAATAATCATGTTGATAGCAATCACCTGATGGCCCAGAAAGTTTCTAAAGAAATTGGTGAGCATAAGCGATATCCTCATCACTATGCCCCGATAGACTCATGTGACCGTTCTCCATACCTACTCAAGTCAGTAACTATCTTCTTGAGAACTCTCAACATGCCAAATTCATCATGGATTTACCTCAGGTATTTTACGTGACGTAATCTATGTATTTACCCCTCTATTCTTGCTCATCTCTCCTTTGTTCCTTTTGGAATAGTTACATTATATTGTATTAAAATACATCCAAAATTCCAGATTGAGGTAGTATACCTTTTCACCAGGGGTGGCGCAATTCCGATCGGGATCGGGTTGGCGGGTTTCGGTTGAGAGGTTGGCGGGTCCGGAAACCCCAACCCGAACCCTAAACTGTTTACACATAACCCAAACCTGAGCCATTTAACCCATATATATACTTGGGTTAGCGGATTAAATAGGTTACAAGGGTTGAATACTTGAATAGGTTAAACTGGTTTCAGGTTGACCTATTTAACCCATTTTATAAACAAAACTTGGCACATTATATGAGTTAAACAGGTTAAATGGGTTTTCGGGCCGACCCGTTTAACCAATTTAACCCGTATAATAAAATATAGATAATTTTATTTTAAGAAAAAAATCTTAAACGGGTTGGCGGGTCGACCCGCTTAATTTATTCCCAACCTGAACCTGTTTAATAAACGGGTTAGATGGGTCGACCCAAACCTGACCCGAAATCTATTTAGACTCAACCCGAACCTGTTAATTTTCGTGTCGGTTTCAGGGTTTCATGTCGGGTCAGAAATTGCCACCCCTACTTTTCACCATGGACAATAATACTATTGTTCTTTTGGAATGGTTACATTATATTGTAGTGAATAATTATTTTTCATTTAATGAAGGTTCAACCAAAGAGATAAGGGAGCAGGTGAATATGGAGACAATGGCTAAGAAGGTTCCCAAGTTGAAGGCAGAAAAAAGACAACAGGAGTCTTATGCGAAAAGGGAAGAGAAGGACGGTGGCAAACATACAAATGCAAGATCAAGCTAGGGGCGAATCAAGTTTGTTGAGGCTCGCTCATAGAATGAGCAAACGCTGCATGAGGAATATGAAGTTTTTGACCGAGAAGAACTGGGACTCGATTAGTAGTATAGACAATGATGGATATGTATTTGTTACTAGGGAAAATTCTGAAAAGAATATGGGGAGACAAGATTGAAATATCGGAACAATGACAACTCTGACGGGCTCCTATTTAGTATAGATAATCTTTGTGGTTCCCTTATGATAATTCTGTATATTTGAACAAATGTAAATTTTATTAAATAAATGTGTTATCAGTGGAGGAATCTCTCTCGTTAGATCACATGAAGATCTGCCACTTGATCTACGACCAGTTGATGTGATCATGCACTCAATGATTGATGCACTAAGTGCGAGATTTTTGAGAAAGACATCTAGGCTAATCTTAAACGATACATATTACTTATGATAAGCCTACTCATCGAAAATGATCTGCATAGACTAACATAGTTAAAATAGATCTCTACTATCGATTAGTTAAATACATATATCAAAAAGATCTAATAACTTTATATCTATATTACTTCCTCATTCACCTTTCCTATAACTTCATGTCGGATTGCCAGAAATATGGCAAGGGAGATCCTAGTAAACCTTGAAACAAAAAGAGACGGCTTGGAAGAACACTTTTTGTTGTCTTTAGCTAGACTGGACACTGACAACAAGTTGTGATGGTTTAGTAAACAGAAACTGGTACCTCAACAAATGTCGTTAATGTTACACCGACCAAAATGGAATCTGAGTTCGGCTTTGGTTACTTTGTGTTTGACTTCAATTGATTTTGAAGACTACCTTATTTTGTATATTCTTGTTTTATGTTGGTTCTGGTAGGTTTCACAAGACTTCGCCTTTTCACTCTGTTCCCGAGTTAATTTTTAGGAGAGAAAGGGAAAGTTTCGGTAAAAAAAAAAAAAAAAAAAAAAAAAAAAAAAAAAAAAAAAAAAAAAAATGTGTTCCAGAGATTTTTAGGAAAGGAGAAGAAAGTAAAGGATAGTAAATTATACCAAAATTACTCTCCTAATCTTCTTCCCAAATTGGGGATGAGAATGGAGTGAAGTTGATTTTAAAGCTTTTTTTTTTTGCTTACATCCTCCTCTTGTCTTTCGCAGGGGACAAAACCATTAACTTACTTTATTCATACAGGTCAAACAAAACGCTTAAACTTCGAAAAATGATACAAACCTGAAAGCAGTTTTTTCTAAATTGCATAACTTGTCGACTTTCCTGGAAGAATGTCCATCAAAGAGAAATCATGATGTGGGGGGCCTGCAATAGTGCACGACAAAGATATCAACCAAGAATTCACAGATGAGAAAGTGTGATGGCAATTTACGCAAGTAACCCTTAAACTCAATTATTCAAATAAGGTCAGATTTCCAAAAGGAAAATACAGGGGATTTTGGTAGTATAAGAAAGTTACCTTCTTGTCCAGCTAGAATATAAAACGGGATGTTGGCAATCATCTTTGTTTTACCCTCACTCCAATTGATCGTCCCGGGCTTCTGTATAGACCCACTTAACGCTCCTGACGGACCAAGCACAGACAAGCAAATTGCAGGTTCATTCATTAAGCCCAAGTAATCACGAGCTCGCTTCCAGACTCTTGCATCAGAGATACGTGAATGAGCCACCTGTAATCCACATTCATTTCAAATGATTTTTGGGTTTAAGATCACATAGAAGAGGCATTATGGGATGGTCCAAACAGCTGTACTGACCTTGCCAAGTGATACACGTGCTCTAGGTAGTAATTCACGATGGTGTGTTGCAATCTTTGCAATCGCGGTCACAACAAAACAGAGTAGCCTCGACTGTGATGATCTTCTAACAGTTGTGCTGCTGGAGCCAAGAACCGAATCTCCAACGCCTAGCCGGCTTCCAACAAAAAATAATAATAAGAATAATAATAATAATAAATAAAAATAAAATAAAATAAAAATAAATAAACATAAAGAACAGACACTGAACATTTATTTAGCTGAATGCAATGGGTAGTGTGCTTAGATGTTACTCTTAAAATATTGTTTTGTTAACAAATTATATTAAAAGTCGACTTTTTTTTTTTTTTTTTTTTTTTGAAAAAAATATATCACCGTACTTTTTCATTTGTTCTATTTCAGTCATTGTACTTTTATTTGTACAAATGAGTCATAAAAAGATGTTAACGACTCAAACGAGACAGAATACTATCTAAAGCATCCCGACCCATATTGCAAATGAACCATTTGAAACCATTACCTAAAGCAACCCGACCCACCCATCATGCCATATCTAATGTTTATACATGAATACAGACTCTAGTAACATACCTTGATGAAAGGTTTTCATACAGAAGTAGTTCTAGACTCTCAAAAAGTTCACGAGCTGCATCTTTGTGAGATACGCCACCCCCTCCATGTTCCCCAATGGCCCAACATAATTGCAAAGCCAACTCGGTCTGTTAAATAATCATGCAACAATATATTAGTTTAAATGTACTTATTAATGTTATAAATTATAACATAATAAACAAAAATTATTCAAAACTTATATTTGTTAAAAGAAAAACCTTTTCTGGACTGTCATAAGCTTCTCCAAGTCTGTCTACTATGGGCTTCTGTAAAAGTAACAACAGTTGTCTCATTAAGACATTAACAATCATAACAAGATGAATTTCACAGAGAGACATACCGTACAGTCAAAAATAGCAATGTATAATTCATTTAAGAGATATTTTAGCAGAACAATACCTTCAAAATTGCAACGAACTCAGGGGACTGATGAAATGCAGCCAATATGAAATTTAAAAGCCTCTTTCGTACCTATATCAAACAATCAGATAGGTTAGTTATCAATATGCAGAAAATTTTTATAGATAGTTAAATTAGAAAGAAAAAAATGTGCAAATGTTTACTTACTTCATAGGTGAAAATTTTGTCAGGGAATAGCTTAGAATATCTGTCAAGAAGCATGGGGATTAAAGCGCATTTCAGAGCTGCAAAAACATTCTTGAACTAAATCCTCTGTAAACTTAAATTCTACAATAAAACAAATAGATGTAAAGATGGCATACACTGATTAACATCATGCAATGCTATCGAAAAATACACATCAAGAAGCCGAGGTGCTAACTTGAGTGCCTGTTTTAGTCGATCAGATGGAGAAGAAATTGCTGCCTGTAACGCCGCTTCCATTCCAGGTGACGTCCAATGGCGTTGCTGTAAATATCAATATCAATTATATGACAAAATCACAATCAGTAGAATATCTAAATTGTAAGAAGAAGCAAATGTAATAGTAATACTCCTTTCAACCCAAGAACAATTGCCCACAAACCAAAAACAAAATTTGGGATATGTTTATTGAACGCAATGTTAAGTAGTCAAATGTAAATTGATCTTTAATGAATCTAAATTACCAATATACTTGGAAAATACTAGCAATATCATTTTCCTTGTTATATACGTTAATTATGGGCTAAATGGGAAAATTTATATCATAATTATCCATTTGATTATGTGGAAAAAATTGAATAGCCTTCTTTTAGGTGGGATGGTGTAATTTAAGATTTAGCTTCTAACAAAATAGCAAGTAATGATACCATACAGCAAGGCCATCATTTTCATCTTTAAGAAGCTCAAGAAATAGTGGATCAGATGTGATTGAATTGCTATCTTCAGATTCAGAATCTGCACCTCCATCCCCTATGGTTGAACCAGTGTACGCTTCATCCATGAGGGCTAATAGCATCTGTATGCATAAGAATCATATGGTTACATATAGTTATATAAACACTTATATACAAAAGTTTTGAAAAGAATACCTCTGGAGCTGCACTCTTCTGTATTGATGCTATACTGCTACCAATTAGTGGTCCAGAACTCTTTTCCACCTTTTCGAGTGCGACAATCAATACTAATTAAGATCACAAAAAAGATATACGTAACTATTGCATTGCATAATCAATTATTAATTATTTATAAGTCAAGCGATATTGATTAGCAAATCTCACCTGGTAAATCAACCAGCGATATGAATAGAGGTAGAAAAGACCCGGGAGACATCAAGCCAGGAAACACTCTTAGGAACCTTTTTTCTAATCTGCATTGCCAAATAAACAATGAGTATTAGCCGAATGCCATATTATGACCACCATCAAATCCAACCAATCACTCTACTATGTGTAAAGGTCTTTATAATATTACTTGTAATCATGTAATCATTAGTTGTGTAAAGAGAAATAATTTTTGAACAAATTAGACTATCAATGCTAATTACAGATAACAACTCGTCGCAAGAAGAATATAATATAAGTAACTAAAGAATAGCAAAACGATGAAAATACTTACTTTTCTCCGTTCCATGCAATTAGCTTAAGCATCAATGGATAAAACTGAAAGCACGCAGAAGAATAGTTGAATTAAATATGTAATCTCAGAAACATATATTTTGTATGGAAAACAGAAGCTTTCGCTCAAGTCCCTATTCGACGCTCAACTAATATCGGAATACCACATTGGCACATTACTAATTATATAGTGTTTTTTCATTTATACAGAAGTGACACCATACCTGAGGGAGTAAAGTGGGAAATGCGAGTAATATTTTCTTCTTGTTCACGTTCAGAAAATCTAGAGTAGCTTCTGCAACAACAGGGTCTGCAAACTCGCTGCAATTGACAAATTATAAAATAGATTGCTTTAAAGGTGATTCCGGATTTAAATATAAGATAATTTTTAATAACTATATTGTCATGGTGATTAATGAATCAGTATTATTACATAGATACAGTTCTTTTTGGTGAATACAATAGATTATAATAAACCAAAAGTGCATAGAAGCGTCAAAGATTGTGTATCTTACCGGCTCAAGCATGAACGGAAGAAAGTTCGGAGACTAGGATCAGCATCATGGAGAACAAATTCTCCATAATCAATGAAAAATTGAAGTATTGCCTGAATCAAAACAGAAATTAGCACGACTCAAACCAAATTCGTTTCTACAGGCTGGAAATAAGAAACAGAAACCAAAGAAGAAAAATCAAGATCATGCATAGAAACATCAGAAGAGGACGGGTTTATTCAGGGGTTGTTTGGCATATCTGACATTGATCCTTGAGTTGTTGCCTTTTCAAGTCATAGATATTCAAATTCTAGTGTTTGGGCATAGGTAAAGGGTCAGAAACAGTCACCGGGATACTGGGTAGACCGCATACATCTGAGTCAAAGACTCGCCCTTCCCGGGTAACTTGAACAGGGAAAAAAACTCATCCGCTAACCCGATTTAGCGTTTGGGCATAGGTAAAACTTATACTGATTATCTGACTAATTAAGGGTCAGATAAGTTCAGGATTATCTGCAAGAAAACTGACTCTGATTATTTAAGAGTAATTTGATACGTAGGGGGAGTGTTTAGGATTGCTTATTTTAACTCCTTATGCTTCTTGAGAATATGCATAACCAGCTCTAACAAAATGCAGTTTTGGGATACTACTTGNTACAAAAATAGCAAGTAATGATACCATACAGCAAGGCCATCATTTTCATCTTTAAGAAGCTCAAGAAATAGTGGATCAGATGTGATTGAATTGCTATCTTCAGATTCAGAATCTGCACCTCCATCCCCTATGGTTGAACCAGTGTACGCTTCATCCATGAGGGCTAATAGCATCTGTATGCAAAAGAATCATATGGTTACATATAGTTATATAAACACTTAAATACAAAAGTTTTGAAAAGAATACCTCTGGAGCTGCACTCTTCTGTATTGATGCTATACTGCTACCAATTAGTGGTCCAGAACTCTTTTCCACCTTTTCGAGTGCGACAATCAATACTAGTTAAGATCAAAAAAAGATATATGTAACTATTGCATTGCATTGCATAATGAATTATTAATTATTTATAAGCCAAACGATATTGATTAGCAAATCTCACCTGGTAAATCAACCAGTGATATGAATAGAGGTAGAAAAGACCCGGGAGACATCAAGCCAGGAAACACTCTTAGGAACCTTTTTTCTAATCTGCATTGCCAAAAAATCAATGGGTATTAGCCAAATGTCATATTACGACCACAATCAATACCTACCAATTACTCTACAATGTGAAAAACTCTTTATATTATAATTAGTAATCATTAGTTGTTTAAAGAGAAAAATAATTTTTGAACAAATTAGACTATCAATGCTAATTAATAACTCGTTGCAAAAAGAATAGAATTAACTACAGAATAGCAAAAGCTGCAAAACAACAGAAATACTTACTTTTCTCCGTTCCATGCAATTAGCTTGAGCATCAATGGATAAAACTGAAAGCAAGCAGAAGATTGGTTGAATTATACATGTAATCTCAGAAAATATATTAACAATATTTTTTATGGAACACAACACTGGTATACCTGAGGGAGTAAAGTAGGAAATGTGAGTAATATTTTCTTCTTGTTCACGTTCAGAAAATCTAGAGTTGCTTCTGCAACGACAGGGTCTGCAAACTCGCTGCAATTGACAAATCATAAAATAGATTGATTTAAAGGTGATTTCTAATTCAATTATGAAATAATTCTTTAATAACTATAGGCGAATCACGGAAAACTTGTCACAACAATGAATGCATAAGTATCATTGCATACAAATACAGTTTTGATGGTGAATACGATAACTTTTAATAGACCACAAGTGCATAGAAGTGTATCTTACCGGCTCAAGCATGAACGGAAGAAAGTTCGGAGACTAGGATCAGCATCATGAAGAACAAATTCTCCATAATCAATGAAAAATTGAAGTATAGCCTGAATCAAAACAGAAAAATAGCACCTTGGTGACCCAAACCAAATTCGTGTTTCATGATTGAAAGAAGAAACAAAAAACCATAGCTTAAAAATCACGATCATGCGTAGAAACATTAGAAGACTAGATGACTAGCCTGCACAGGGCAGCATATAGCAAGAAAGAGGAAGGGCTATAACTATTCAGGGGGTGTTTGGTATATTTGACAGTAATCCTCCAGTTGTTGCCTTTTCAAGTCATTGATATTCAATTTCTAGTGTTTGGTCATAGGTAAACCTTCTGCTGATTATCCGACTATTTTAAGGGTCAGATGATCAGTTTAGGATTAGCTGCAACAAAACTAATTCTGATTACTTAAGCGTAATTTGACACGTAGGGGGTGTGTTTGGGATTGCTGATAATAAAATTTTATGCTTCTTGAGAATACTATTTGGATTTGCTTCTGCTATAAAGATCTACAATAAGCAGATAAGCCCTTTTTAATAGTATTTGGCAATTTAATTCTGATTAGTTGAGATTTCAAGAGGTAAAAAGTAAAACAATCAAAATATAATAAGCATTTGTATAAGCAACTCCCAAACTGCTTGTTTTACCCTCAAATAAGGTAGATAATTATAACAAGTTAAGCCTATATCGAAACAATCAGAAATGTCATCTATTGTTTAAATTCATTTTACAAGTAGCAGATAAGTAACTTTAACAAACAATTCCAAAACCGGCTAAATCATTAATATACTAACTTGTCTAACACTATAACAACGGGAGTGCTTGGGTAAGCTCATTTGCATAGCTTATAAGCTTATTGTGTTATCAAAACACAAGAATCTCAAAAGGTTACTGGATGCCAGACAGAGGTTATCTTAATTAACCTAGAATAAGCTTTCTTTCCTAAGTCTTCTCCCCACCCGCTTACTTACATTTTTACCCATGTTTATGTAGGTGTTGTCTGTTTTAGTCACTGTATCATTAATATCTTATGATACTGCATAAACTAATCCAAACACTATTTCAAGAGATGTTTATTGATACCGTATAAGCTCTTAGGCTATTGTTAATTGTTATACAGGGTGTTTGGTTTAACATAACTTTTCAGCTTATGGGCTAATTTGTAAGAGCTTATAAGCCTAAACTTACACTTATTTAAGTGCTAAAGGTCAAGTTAATAGGTTCAAAAAGCTCTTCCAAATGAGCTAAACGGCCTTTTAAAATCTCCATTAGTCCATAAGCCAGGCAAATAAGCTAAACCAAAAACAAAACTCAGCAGATAGAGTTTCAGTTATGCTTCTGCTGAAACTAAATTTGATGCAATAATAGCATTTCCAATTTTTTTAAGGGATTTACGGGGTATGATAATCAAAATCAGACAAGGATTTAAAATAAGAGAACTCGAACCGCTTATTTTACATAACAGTTTGCCTCTATCCAAACACTCAAAAACCGCTCATCTATTGTATCAAAATGCTGTAAGCAGGTAACTACTTTTAACATTAAACTGCAAACCCCGTTAAATCATTTAACGGTTAAAACCTGTCTAACCTCAAACAAGTAACAACGGGGGTGTTGGGCCGTTTTACAAAGCACAATAAGCCCTTCAAAGTGTTTGGATATCACATAAGCTCTTTTTCCTAATCCTTCTCCCATTAGCTTATTTAAACCTTATCCCCCATACTCTTCATTGACCTTCCCATGCATGTTNTTCTTGATCTTATCCTACAGGTTTCTGAAGGTTATCCTTTGTTAGTCAGTTAACCATTAGGTGCGTTTTAATACCGCATAATCCAAGCACTAGCTGACGTTGTTCTAATAATAGCTTAAGCTGTTGATGCAAGCTTACCCAAACAAATAACCAAAAAACAACAACAGTCAACAAAAAATGTTTGGATATCCCTAAACAAACTCCTTATACTCTTCATTGACCTTGTCGTGCATTATATTATAAAATAACCTAATCCAAGCACTAGTTGAAGAGATGTGTTTTAATAATCGAAGCATAAGCTTAACTCTTAGTATAAGGTAACCCAAACAACCTCTAATTATAACATTATCAATCTTAAAACACAATGCCAGTAGTCAATATCCAAACACACCCTAGATAACCAACAAAAGAAGGCCGGATATTAAGCTAATTCAAACACCCACCGAATTATCACCCACTTTCCATAGACATCGGGGTCTCTGGATTAGCTTATTTTGCGGGCTTATTTTTTTATTTTTAATTTTTTTGGAACGACGAGTTAGTAGTTAGTGATCCGAGCCCACAGTGACATCCAATTGGGCAGTATGCAAGCATCAAAACTTTCTCCTTAGGGGATAAACCCCACTCCTGCTTCTATTTATTTCGGGCCCCTGAAGGTCCATGGTGAGACTCGAACCTGAGACCTCTCCAAGGAAACCTCCCCAAGGTTACCCTTGGTGGCCAACTGAGCTATTTGAATGCTTATGAGCTTATTAAGTTAAGCTTATGGACTTAAATAAGCCATAAGTTGAAACTTGAAAAGGTCATCAGCCCGGATATTAAGCTAATGCCAAACACCCCCTAATAATCAGATTATCAAAATGAATGAACAAAGAGAAAATATACCAACAAAAGAAGGCCAGAAGGGGCGGCTTTCGACTGCGAAACAGAGCGCTGGAAAATCTTATTAAGCTGAGGATAAACCCTAGCAATCAAATTATCAGAATCTTCATTTTTACAAAGCTCAATCAGCTTCCGAACCTACATATAATAATCAATTTAATTTATATAAAAAAAAGGGCTTAATTATTTTATTAAAAAAAAAAAAAAAAATGAAAGTGAATGTTACGGAATGAAGAAGTGAAGCATCTGAAGAAGGATCGTTTGAGAAATTGGAGTCACGCGCGGATGATGAAAGTGTTCGCAGATGTATCTCCCAATCCATGTCTCCTAATTGATCTTCAGTTTAACTCTTGTTTAATGCTTCTGTTTGGATTAGTTTTATACTTTGTTCTCGAGTTATTCATTAAACAAAAAGGGAAGGAAAAGGAAAAGGTTTACTCCCACATTGTGTTCTCAAGTTATTTCATTAAAGAAAATGGAAGTAAACTGGAAGTAAAGTTAGTGTTATTTGGATGAATTTTTTTTACTTCCATTTCCGCCCAAATATGGGAGGAAAGTGTTTACTTCCATTTCCTTCCCTTTTCTTTAATGACATAACTCGAGAACACAGCGTTAGAGTAAATTACATGGTGTGGTTTACTATAAATCCCTAATTGAGTCCTTATCGTTTCAATTGCATTTTTTTGATCCTTATATTAAAACTAGTGCACACCGTCAGCAAACCCAGTTATCTTTTCACGTTATCTCACCCCACCCCAAGGGTATTTTTGTCTTTTTGATTGTTTCACTTATTTTACTCACACTTAGGGTTACTTAAACACACAAACACAAAATAAAACGCACACAAACACAAACACAACACAGTGATTAACAAATCCAATTTAAATNCTTTTTCCTAATCCATTCCCCACCAGCCTAGTTAAAACTTTAGCCTCATACTCTTCACTGACCTTCTCTTACATGTTTCTGAAAATGTCGTCGTTTTCAGTCATTTACGATTAGTGTGCCACAAGCTAATCCAAATTTCAAAAGATGTCTTCTGATAATGCATAAGCTCACAATCTCTTTTTACCTAACAAAAAAAAGGCTTAACCTATCGAAATAAGCTTACCCAAACACCCCCTATTTATCACATTTTCACCACATCACATCAAACAAAGGAACTTAACCTTATTTGCCTATCTACGTTCTTCCCAAAGCCCTCTCCCAAATGCTTATCACATCCTCAATCTTCTGCTACATTATTCTAAAAGTGGTGTCCTTATTAGTCATTCTACCGTTAGTACATTTCAATACCGCATAAGCTCATCTAATCACTATTGCAAGAGATGTCTTTTAATAATGCATAAGCTCATAAACTCTTTGTATTCAACATCACAACAAGCAAAAGAGCTTATCTTACATAACCTAAATAAGCTCTCTTTCCTAACCCTTCTTCTCACCAGCTTATTTAAATTAGTCTTGTACTACATGTTTATGTAGGTGTTGTCCTCTTTAGTCATTTTACCATCAATATCTTTTAAAGCTACACTAGCTAATCCATATAAGGGGGAGTTTCGTTTCACATATTTGTCCGGCTTATAGGCAAACTTACGAGTCTATTAAGGATTAACTTTTGATCTTATACTTATTTAAGTCCATTAGATTTAAAAATGAACTTTTCAAATCGCCGCAAGCCAGACAAATACGCTAATCCTAAAAACTTAAGCTGTTTAAGTAACCTGTCCTAATTATCACAACAACAAACACCATAACCATATCCAAACACTATCTCTAAACAAAACAGCAATCAAACACAATTAATCAACAAAAACCATAACCATAGACATCGGGGGTGTCCGGATTAGCTTATTTTCCGGGCTTATTAAATATTTAAAAAGCTCATATATCCTGATTATTAAGTTGAGCTTATGGACTCAAATAAGCCAAAATATCAAATTGTAGTCGAAAAAGTAAGCTTTTTCCAGACTGAAATAAGCTCATCAGCCCATATATTAAGCTAAATACCAAACACCCCCTAGTTATCACATTATCACCCATTTTCCATATCCGCTAATTTTCAGGGCTTATTTTATATATGAAAAGCTCATAAGCCCATATTTCCCCCTGCTTATGAGCTTATTGAGTTGAGCTTATGGACTTAAAGAAGCCAAAAGTTCAAATTGTAGTCCAAAAAATAAGCTTTTTCCAAACTGAATAAGCTCACCAGCCCGTATATTAAGCTAATCCAAACACCCAGATAATCAATTTCAAAAAACACAATGCCAAACACAACTAACCAACAAAAGAAGGCCGGAAGAGGCGGCTTTGGACTGCGAAACAGAGCGCTGGAAAATCTTGTTAAGCTGAGGATAAACTCTAGCAATCAAATTATCAGAATCTTCATTTTTACAAAGCTCAATCAGCTTCCGTACCTACATATAATAATCAATTTAATTTATATAAAAAAAAGGGCTTAATTATTTTATTAAAAAAAAATGAAAAAATGAAAGTGAATGTTACGGAATGAAGAAGTGAAGCATCTGAAGAAGGATCGTTTGAGAAATTGGAGTCACGCGCGGATGATGAAAGTGTTCGCAGATGTATCTCCCAATCCATGTCTCCTAATTCATGTTCAGTTTAACTCTTGTTTAAGGCTTCTGTTTGGATTAGCTTTAGAGTAAATTACATGGTTCGTCCCTGTGGTTTACTATAAATCCCTAAGCAAACCCAGTTACCTTTTCACGTTATCTCACCCCACCCCAAGGGTATTTTTGTCTTTTTGATTGTTTCACTTATTTTACTCACACTTAGGGTTACTTAAACACACAAACACAAACACAACACAGTGATTAACAAATCCAATTTGAATCGAAGATGGTTTTTTGTCACTGTGGAAAACGTGCAGTGGTTCGTACATCATGGACACCAACGAATCCAGGTCGCAGGTTTTATGCTTGTCCTGATAGGGTAATGAAATTGATTATTGATTTGGTATTTAGGGTGTAATGATTATTGATTAAAGTGGGTAATTATTTTATATGGTTTTCTTGTATAGAACTCTGATTGCAGGTTTATTGATTTTATGGACCCCCCAATGTGCCAGCGTTCAGTTCAAATCATACCTGGACTGTTAAGGAACATCAACAACCTTCAAGCCAATTTGAGCCAAGTTCAAGATGATCATGCTAGGGTCAAGAAATACCTGATTAGGACTTGGATTGAAATTTGCTTGTTTGTTTTGTTCAAGATAATAACTTAGACTGGTAAGATGTTGTAGGTTGTATGGTCTATGTAGTAGATGTTATGTAGGTCTAAGTTGTAACAAAAACAACCTATGTTTTGTATTTTGGTAACCTTAATTAATGAATGGGTTGTTATGCAGTTATTGTTTGTGTGTTTACTTATTGGTCAATGGGTTGGTTTAGTATCAGTTACATGTAAGGGTTACAAACACAATGGCATAACTTCATTAAAGATGAAAATTGACTGTAAAAAGTCAAATAACATAGTTCTTAGGTTTACATCATCATTATTCTAGATCATTCAAGCCTTACACAAACACTCAGATTAAGCCATTTTGTTTTTTCCATTCCCCTTTGAACCATCTTTTGGAAATTTAGATTCAAATGGCTTGATTTTATGAAATTCACAAGTCTCCTTATTTGGCAAGCCCAAAACCTTCATCCTCTTAGCAAAAGCCATTTTCTCAAGCTGTTTTGGGGTAAGGCTGCTGCTAGGTTCAACCTCCTTTGAACTTGACCCAACTTTTGACACAACTTTTGGGAAATAATCAGCCCATGAATGTTGATAGGGTAATGAATCATCACTTTCATCACTGGATATGTTAATGATCTCTGCACATACAAAAAAAATTAAAAAATTAAAAAAAAAGTACAGCAATGTTGTTAAAAAGACCTGGTTTGATTTTCTTGTTTGAACTCATGTTTTCAGTTTGTGTAGGTATGCAAATGACACTTACCAAATGCCTTTTTATAATGCCTATTTCAATTGTAAATGGAGAAAAAAATAGTGACTTGCAGAGTACCTACATTGATGGTTCTAATCTGTAACAGCTTTATGTGAAGGTTTTGAAAAAAACAGTGGTCTACAGTTACATTGATGTTGGAGAAAGATAAAAGTCCAAAATACAGCTTGTATGCACGTGACTATTGACCCAAACATGAATTTGTAGTTATGTGACAGTCATACCAACTATATACCATGTTCTAAGATTCTGCATTTGTCTACATTCACATATTAGATACACAAATCTCAGCAAAATGGTTGACTTTTTAAGTCAAACATATGTGTACATCAAAATGGCATGAAATATAACTTAAAAGAGCAGTGCATGTGACTGCATTCACATATCAAAGTAGCAAAATGGAACACATTGTTTAGTTGTATATACTGCAACATTAGAAATCCTAATTTAAAGTACAGACATAGAAATTAAAAAGCTAAGGGTTACAATAGACAAATTGTTTAGTGCATACACAGCACATCAAAATAACATGATAATAGAAAGTAGTTCACTACACTTGTTTCTTTCCCTTCTTGACAGGCTTGTTGGCTTTTTTAACTGGATTACCAGACCTTGTCTGCACACTACCATCAGGCACACATGGTGTGTATTATTTTACACACCTTTATTCGACCAAAAACGGACTTAGAATGACCAAAAATACTAACGAAAGCCAAAGATATTTGTGTTTTTGTCTTAATGATTGTGCAGGAAAGGATTATGCAAAAACGGATTCAAAACGAAACAAAACAACCAAAAACGAGCACGAGACGGAAGAGAGTCAACAAAGTCAAAGCCCGGGATTCAGAAATAAAAGATGAGCTCAGAAAGTCAACCTTGGTCCTTCTATTTTTCAAGATTTACAGAATTAGTCCTTGGATTAAGTTTGGAAGTTTGGCAGCTTAGGTCCTTGTAGTTTGGAAGTTTACATATTTGGTCCTTAGAAGTTTTACACTAAATAATCATAAGCCTTATTCCACAAATCTGGTCCAAGTAAATTCATATACCAAAAGCCCAACCATAAACCCAAAAGCCCAAACAACCCACTCCCTTTCCCACACAACCCGGTCCAATAAGATGAATAAATATAAAAATTTATACCCCGCGCCATTTCTTTCCCCAAATCCACCCTTTTCCAGTATATATGAACCCTAAATATCCAACCCCTTCGATTGAACCCGAATTAACCTCGTATTTAGGGGTAATTGAGTAATTCAACTCCCCCTGACACATCTGACAGTAGGGAATCACACGTGGAGGCAGGTTATTGGGTCAGACACGTCATTTGGTGAATTCAAGAGCTCTGATTGGTTAGCTGGTGTCACAGTGAATCTAAGAGGAATATTCAGAGCATATTCGAAGTTCTAGACCTTTCTGCAAGGAGAATCCAATGCTGCCAAGCTCCTCTCTCCATTACTATATATAGGACCTCATTTAGCTCGAAATGTATGTAGTTTTTAGTTAGTGTTATGCTGCCAAATTGTTGATAAAATTTGTAATTTCTCTTTAGTGTTGTAATATTTCAGTGGTTTTAATAAAAATTTCATTTCAGTTTTTACACAAGCTTGTTATTCTAAGTAGCTTTAGACATATTGAGATCTAATTACTGTTTACATAAGCTCCTCAGAAGCTGCTTGACTTCAATCTCTACAGATACTTACATATCATTGGTACTTATCACATAAAAATTATTAAAAATTCAGAAAACTTAAAAAATAAAAAAAATGTTTTCATTTTCCTGAAACAGTTTGTAAATGAGTTTTAGTTAGTGTTATCAAGCTCATATTAGCTCAGTAGATTCAGAGAAAGTTTTTAGAAGAGAATTCAGTTAGTTCAATTTTGGGGTTCTGGTGGTCAACAAAAGTTAAAGGAGAGGGAATTTGAAGAATATGGGGTAATCAGAGATGTTTTTGGTTGCAGAAGTGAACTCAGCCTATCCATAGTGGTAGGCTAGCTAGGAGGATCTCAGGGAGCTGAGATCTAAATTTGTAAGTCTCATTGTACATTTTCAAGTTTTAATCTGATATTCATAAGCAATAGTATAAGATCTGTTCATTGTATTTTGCTGTTACATAGCTTAGATTTGATCTTATTCTAGCAGAATCTGTTGCATTCAGAGTTGTATGATCATTGTTAAGTGGATTTGTGTTAGTTTGAGCTTACTCATTTGTTTTGGTTCTTGTTTAGTGTAATTGAGATAAGGGACTGGAGATTTGTACTTGGATCTGTGATTGTGTAAGTTGATGAGATTTAGATGAATTTTATGATTGAACTGATCTTAGGAGTTGATAATTAGTTGTGATTTGATCATTAGTTTAGAATAATTGAGATTCTTTGTCCTGATGCTAGAGAAATCAGATTATATAGCAGTGTTTGGGATAAGCTTTGTTCTAGATGATCTTGTGATAATTTTGTTGATGTTACTGCATTATTAGTTCACTTAGGGTCTTATGAGATCAAAATTAGCTTAAAATTGGTAGGTTACTTAGAGAAAGGTCAAGTTTGCCTATTAATTTCATTTCTGTTCTTGTTTTCTGAAATTTGTTATTCTGCATAAGACTTAATTGTTGTTGTTTGTGTTTATGATCATGAATTCAGAGTTAAAATTAGTTACTACAACACATTAGAGTAGAATCAGCTGGCAGAAATAGATAGTAGTCAAAGTTAGCTTGTAATTTCTTTTCTGCATGCTGCTTTTGTTAGCTGTTCATGAGGTCTTGTTTAATCTTTGCAGTAAGTGTTTGTGGTTGTGATTTTTGTGCGTAAACTAGTTCATTATACATATAGTGATGATTATAATCTGTCAAAGTTGAAATTGGTCAAAGTAATAGTGCAAATAGAAAGTCAACAGACCTATTAGTCAGTATACACTGACTGTGCTTTGCTGTGTTCTTGCTTAGTTTTGATTGATCATTTGTTTCTGTTTCTGTGTGGATTTAGAGTTTTTGAGAAGTAAACCTGGCCTATTTTGATAAGTTTCCATTTCAGATAGGTATATTAACATTTGCTCATTTAATTTTGCCAGCAAAAGTTGAGAAAAATCTGTTGTCAACAAAGAGTTTAAGTAACCCAGTTTTGCCAACTTTTCTTGAATAAAATTAGGGCTCAATTGATTAAATTGGGATAGGGCTTTTATGATTTCTAGATTCTCTGGTTGCTAAGCTTTCTAGAACAGGTTTAATTTTGAAATTTGGTTCACTCTGGAGCTTTTTATAAGCTTTTGAAGTGAGCTTGTTAAGCTGTTTTAAAAAGATAAGTAAAACAGAAACATTTTAGATTTTTGACATTTTTGGTCCTTGTAGTTTGTAAAAAGAGTTAAATAGAATCTGTTAGGTTTTCTTTTTTTTATTTTATTTTCAAAAATTACAAAAATAGTCCCTGTCCTTTATGTTTAAATGTTTTAGTAAAGAAAAGAGTTTGAGAAATTACAGTTTTAGTCCCTAAACTTTTCACTTTTCATTTTTAGGATTTCTTTTTCATAAAAATAAAAAAATAAAAATAAAAAAATAGTTTTTAATTCATAAAAAATAAATAAAAAGTCAAAAAAATATTTTTCTTTTTCTAAAAATTCTTTTTAGTTGTTTAAAGTTTTTAGAAATTTGTTTCACATTTTTAGGATCATTTTTAAACAAAAGTCGCGTTTTATTTTGTACGTTACGTTTTAACATTTCACGTTTGCATTTCCATTATCTGATTTTTGATCTTAGTGCATTCATAGCTTGTACTATGTGCTTTATTTGATATATCTTTGTGCTAATTGAATTTCTTTTCCTCTATTTTTCATTTTACACTTTTTCACAAACACGGTTTATCATTCACGATAAACAATGTTCCATTTAACCTTCACTGAGACACGACCCGAGTGATTTCTTATTTGTTGAGAAATTACTTGGTTATTATATATACTATACACGACACATCAACACATCTTGTCTTTTTGTTGACTGTGTTACTAGTTCCACCAGCAGCCTCAGAACCTGTCCTTTTCTTGCCCACATTGGATCTTGGACCTTTGCAGCTTCTCTTGTTATGGCCCTTTGTTTTGCACAACACACAAGTCACTGTCTTTGATCTCCTAGAAAGCTTTCCAGTGTCCTCCACTGGAATGTTCTCACCTGCAGACTTCTTTCTTGCCTTTGGTGGCCTACCAGCTTGTGGATGAAAATGTGGAGGAAGGATAGTGGTTGGAATGGGACACTTTGGCCATAAGCTTTTATGTCTGATGGGATTAATATGGTGACTGTATACTTCTCTCCATGTCTCTAGCCTATAACAAGGATGTGCCCAACTTTCAGGCAATCCAACCTCCATGTTGTTAGCTGCCATGTTCCAATTACATGCAACTGCATGCTTACATGGCAGCCCAGTAAGTTCCCATTTTCTGCAAGTGCAAGTCCTCTTTTGCACATCAACCACACACACATCACCCCAAGGACCTGTAACCCCATACAAATTCCCTCCATTAAAGTGAGCAATGCAATCACTAGCTTGAGCCTTCAC
>LBNU01005138.1:56977-67126 GCA_014162995.1 Artemisia annua
TGTGGAAAACGTGCAGTGGTTCGTACATCATGGACACCAACGAATCCAGGTCGCAGGTTTTATGCTTGTCCTGATAGGGTAATGAAATTGATTATTGATTTGGTATTTAGGGTGTAATGATTATTGATTAAAGTGGGTAATTATTTTATATGGTTTTCTTGTATAGAACTCTGATTGCAGGTTTATTGATTTTATGGACCCCCCAATGTGCCAGCGTTCAGTTCAAATCATACCTGGACTGTTAAGGAACATCAACAACCTTCAAGCCAATTTGAGCCAAGTTCAAGATGATCATGCTAGGGTCAAGAAATACCTGATTAGGACTTGGATTGAAATTTGCTTGTTTGTTTTGTTCAAGATAATAACTTAGACTGGTAAGATGTTGTAGGTTGTATGGTCTATGTAGTAGATGTTATGTAGGTCTAAGTTGTAACAAAAACAACCTATGTTTTGTATTTTGGTAACCTTAATTAATGAATGGGTTGTTATGCAGTTATTGTTTGTGTGTTTACTTATTGGTCAATGGGTTGGTTTAGTATCAGTTACATGTAAGGGTTACAAACACAATGGCATAACTTCATTAAAGATGAAAATTGACTGTAAAAAGTCAAATAACATAGTTCTTAGGTTTACATCATCATTATTCTAGATCATTCAAGCCTTACACAAACACTCAGATTAAGCCATTTTGTTTTTTCCATTCCCCTTTGAACCATCTTTTGGAAATTTAGATTCAAATGGCTTGATTTTATGAAATTCACAAGTCTCCTTATTTGGCAAGCCCAAAACCTTCATCCTCTTAGCAAAAGCCATTTTCTCAAGCTGTTTTGGGGTAAGGCTGCTGCTAGGTTCAACCTCCTTTGAACTTGACCCAACTTTTGACACAACTTTTGGGAAATAATCAGCCCATGAATGTTGATAGGGTAATGAATCATCACTTTCATCACTGGATATGTTAATGATCTCTGCACATACAAAAAAAATTAAAAAATTAAAAAAAAAGTACAGCAATGTTGTTAAAAAGACCTGGTTTGATTTTCTTGTTTGAACTCATGTTTTCAGTTTGTGTAGGTATGCAAATGACACTTACCAAATGCCTTTTTATAATGCCTATTTCAATTGTAAATGGAGAAAAAAATAGTGACTTGCAGAGTACCTACATTGATGGTTCTAATCTGTAACAGCTTTATGTGAAGGTTTTGAAAAAAACAGTGGTCTACAGTTACATTGATGTTGGAGAAAGATAAAAGTCCAAAATACAGCTTGTATGCACGTGACTATTGACCCAAACATGAATTTGTAGTTATGTGACAGTCATACCAACTATATACCATGTTCTAAGATTCTGCATTTGTCTACATTCACATATTAGATACACAAATCTCAGCAAAATGGTTGACTTTTTAAGTCAAACATATGTGTACATCAAAATGGCATGAAATATAACTTAAAAGAGCAGTGCATGTGACTGCATTCACATATCAAAGTAGCAAAATGGAACACATTGTTTAGTTGTATATACTGCAACATTAGAAATCCTAATTTAAAGTACAGACATAGAAATTAAAAAGCTAAGGGTTACAATAGACAAATTGTTTAGTGCATACACAGCACATCAAAATAACATGATAATAGAAAGTAGTTCACTACACTTGTTTCTTTCCCTTCTTGACAGGCTTGTTGGCTTTTTTAACTGGATTACCAGACCTTGTCTGCACACTACCATCAGGCACACATCTTGTCTTTTTGTTGACTGTGTTACTAGTTCCACCAGCAGCCTCAGAACCTGGCCTTTTCTTGCCCACATTGGATCTTGGACCTTTGCAGCTTCTCTTGTTATGGCCCTTTGTTTTGCACAACACACAAGTCACTGTCTTTGATCTCCTAGAAAGCTTTCCAGTGTCCTCCACTGGAATGTTCTCACCTGCAGACTTCTTTCTTGCCTTTGGTGGCCTACCAGCTTGTGGATGAAAATGTGGAGGAAGGATAGTGGTTGGAATGGGACACTTTGGCCATAAGCTTTTATGTCTGATGGGATTAATATGGTGACTGTATACTTCTCTCCATGTCTCTAGCCTATAACAAGGATGTGCCCAACTTTCAGGCAATCCAACCTCCATGTTGTTAGCTGCCATGTTCCAATTACATGCAACTGCATGCTTACATGGCAGCCCAGTAAGTTCCCATTTTCTGCAAGTGCAAGTCCTCTTTTGCACATCAACCACACACACATCACCCCAAGGACCTGTAACCCCATACAAATTCCCTCCATTAAAGTGAGCAATGCAATCACTAGCTTGAGCCTTCACCACATTAAATAACTTTATAGCTGTGGGTGTAAGTGGTCCATCACTTTTCTCTATCATTTTTTTCATAATCACTACCCTTTTCATTAAGTACTCTCTAGCATACTCAAGAGTGCTTATTATAGGCCTATCCCTACCATCTACCAACTGACCATTAAAAACCTCACATATGTTGTTTAACAACATATCTGTCTTAGCCCTCCCTGTTAAACATACTCTAATTAGGAAACATGTAAAACTCTAAACATTAAAATGGTGATATTCTAATTAGGATATGTTGTATATAGATTACCTGAGAAATATGATCTAGCCCAATGCTGTGGTGGTATCTTTGATAGCCAATCATAACATTCTTTGTTGAAATTCTTCAGTTGGTTCATAGCTGCTTCAAATCTTGGTATTGTCAAAGCACATGCAGCCTTCCATAGTAACTCTTTGTATGCAGTTCCACTCCACTTCAATTTCATGTTTTCATGAATATGCCTAAGGCAATATCTATGTTCTGCAGCTGGAAATAGCTCTGCAATAGCTGGAATGAGACCCTGTTTAAAAAACAAAAACAAATTATGAAAATGTCTAAGTAAAATAATATGCATAAATTAAAGTATAAGATTACCTTCTGTCTATCACTCATGAATGTGAAGTTAGAGTTGTCTTCAAGGTCTAAGTCTCCTTTCAAGTGTTCTAAAAACCAGGTCCAAGAGTCCCTTGATTCTGTTTCTACAATCCCAAAAGCCAAAGGATAAATGCCATTATTTGGGTCTACACCAACTGCTGTTAACAGTTGACCAGGGAATGGTCCTTTCATGAATGTGCCATCAAATCCCAAAAACTGCCTCATACAAGATTTGAACCCTTCCTTACATGCTCCCAAACAAACATAGATCCTCTTGAAAGTCCTTGAAGAGTGAAATCACCTCTAACATGTTCAATTGCTTTTGCCTTTGCCCTAAAGGCCTTCATCCTAGACACCTCCAACTGAAACTTCTTTTGTAGTTGTTCTTGAATAGCCCTCACTGGTATCTCTGGGTTTGACTCAATTTGATCCATAATATCTTCAGAAAGGAAATCAGCAGTGCAATATTTGATCTTCCTTGATTGTAGACATTTATGTGTAGAATCATATGTTTTCACCTTCCATGTCTCATCTTCTAATTTGGATACATGTAAAACCCAAGGACATTGATTGACTGCTAGTTTTCTCAAAGTAGGTTTACCACCAACACTTTTTCTCTTTGTTGGACTCTCAAACCCCCTACTTGCCCCAACTTTTTCTCTTGTCCACTTAACCTTTTGACTGGACTGACCTGCTTGACTTGGCCCAACTACTTTACTAGGCCCACCATCTTGTCTTGGCCCAACATCACTGCTATTATTAAAAACAGGAATTGTCCCTCTACATTCAGCCCTCACTCTCACTTTATCATTCTTTTTAAAATACAGTGATCTCCTAGTTTCAACTGCATGCTTATGCACCAAGTCTTTTACCTCAGCAGCACTGGTAAATTCTCTACCCACAAAAAAATGAACCTTATGCAGACCACCATCTTTATCATGACTCTGTTTCTTAAGATGCTTAAGTCTTCTTTTCCTAATCCTGTCTATTGCATCATCATCAGAAGCACTCTCAAACTCTTCATTATCTATACCATCAATGCCAATATCAATATTAATGTCCTCTTCTGCATTAACTTCCTCAACAGTTGTATCCTCATTTCCCATTGTCTTAGCATTTGTTTTGTCAAAATCATCCATGTTAACTACTACATCAACTAATTCATTATCCTCATCCACCAACACTTCATTATCACTACTCTCCTCATCCCTGTTTTCACCCTCAGTTTCAACCATTTCCTCAATCACTTGGTTATCATCTAATGCTACCCCTTTACCCTTACCAACACATTCACTTTGGGTTGTAGCAGCCACTGGTTCACTATCTAAACCATAAAAAGGATCAAACTCATCTAGTCCTGAGTAGAAATCTTCAACAAAATCACTTTGGGTTGTATTCTTAGGCTGACTGCTTTCACCAACTAAATTCTTAGAGCTACCTTCACCAATCTCATTTGCATCCTTGTCTTTCCATCCTAACATTAACTTCTTAGAACAAGAACCTGCAACTTCTTTTCTAGGTTTCTTCTTGCTATGTGCTGCATTTTTGGGTGACACAGTGTCAGGAAGTTCCACAATCAAACACCTTTTAGATGGTGTGTTATAGGCAGCATCTATATAAGTGTATACAGTAGTCTTCTCATGTTCTATGAAGACCTCAATCATCTTATACCCAAGCCTAATGTAATCAGCCATTCTTCTAACATCATCATCATTTCCTAATGCATATAATCCTTTGTCTAAATTCATATCAGGCCTAAGAAAATTGTAGTACATTATGTTTTTACCAGTAAATCCTAATTCCTTAACCATATCATTAAGCTCATGCACTGAGAACTCATCAATATCAATGCAGTCATAAAAAGCAAAGTCTCCATTTGCATAAGTCCTACCAGGTGACTCAGTAAACATCCCAGCATAATGTATTTTCAATGAAAACAGAGCATCCGTATTTCCCTCTTTATTTGCTGCAAAAACAATAACAAAAGGGGAAAATTAGGGTTTTGCTTAGTCTCAACAAAATTAGGGCTTTTCTTGTTAAAGTAAATATTAACTCGTTCATACTTAAATGACATTGAAAAAAACAAAAATTTTTCAAATATTCAATAAATTAACCGTTATCTTACCATAAGCTTCGTAAACATCAACATCATCCTGTGTCTCACGCTTTGTCCATTGTGCTATCGAGGCAACCATTGAATTAACTTGCTCTGATTACGTTGATCTACTGTAGAAGATGAATGGTTTTGTGTTGGTGGGTGGGTGAGAGAAAATTGGGGGGAAAGTGTGAGTGTTTTTTGTGTGTGTGTAAAAAGACGGGGCATGATATATGTGAGTAAAATAAGTGAAACAATCAAAAAGACAAAAATACCCTTGGGGTGGGGTGAGATAACGTGAAAAGATAACTGGGTTTGGTTATAAGGACGGACGGTGTGCACTAGTTTTAATATAAGGATCAAAAAAGTGCAATTGAAATAATAAGGACTCAATTAGGGATTTATAGTAAACCACAGGGACGAACCATGTAATTTACTCTTCTCAAGAAACACAAACAACAAACACACCTCCACCACCACCATCAACAAACACTCCTCCACCATCACCATCTCCATGTTCACCATCATTTCCACCAAATTAAACATGCTTGGTATTTTGCAAATAAAATTGTTTTAACCAATTTGGATGGCAAGCTCTAGGAGGACTTTCATATTAGAGCTTTGGTTTATCTATGCTTGTAAACCTTCAAGGCTTTTGTTATTTGCACTACTTGTTTCATCATTAAGTTTGTTGATGTAATGCTTGTTGTAAACCTTTGATTTTTAATGATTATGGTTATGTTTAGTCTCTTTTCTTGCATGCTTTATATATATATATTGCTTATCCACTAAATATTTTTTGCAAGAATTTCATATCTCGATTCCTTCTATGACCTCAAAACGAGGGGAGTATACGTCAAGGGGGAGCTCCATCTTAATCGGGATAACCTTTTTGATGCTAACAAAAAGGGGGAGAATTGATATATACTCACGAAATACTCTTATATATACTAATTTTCGTTTTAATGAGTTTAGATTTTGTAATCATCAAAAAGGGGGAGATTGTTGACATAAATAATGCATAAAAATGTTATTTATATTTTTCGATATCTCTACGTTTTAACGATCACAAAATGTAAAATCATTAAGCGTAAGATTACTACGTAAACAAGTATTAAGCTAGTCTATATCATTTTATCCAACTTAATCACTTAAGGTATGAATAAACAAGTGCTTAATACATCCCATGATCAAAGGGGTATTTAATTAATTATTACAAAGTTTATTTAATTATATAACCATGTTATATATTTTTGAAAAACACTTTTGCTAATAAAAGAAAATGTTTAAATCGTACTAAATATATGAATTCAAATTTTTAACCAAAATCAGTTAGTTTTTCACCAAATAAACTTTCCCCACTAAAAGACAGAAAATCTGGCCGTTACAGCTGGGTGGCCCCCTTAATTTTAAGGGGGGCGGACATGAATTAAGGGGGCCGGCCACGCTCCTCTGTCAGAATCTGTCAGAAATTTTCTCCTATAAATACCACCTCAAACCTGGTATTTTTCTCACCTTTTGCACGAAAATTTTCAGATCTAGATCTCTCTAAACATCTTCTAAAACCCTTTGATCATTAGATTATTAATCCTTGTTTCAAGTGATTCAATCCCTTCTCATCCATCCTCATCCAAAGTGCAAAAGAAGAATACTCCTTCAACAACTAAGTTTAAGAAGTATTGTAGTGTAGTTGTGTACATTGTGTATATTATTTGTAAAGTTGTGTTGTGCTTGTAATAAGTAGTTTAGGATAAGTAGAAGTTGTGTAGGGAGAAGAAGTTGTGTAGTAGTGAAGTGCTGTGAAGTAGTGAAGAAGGTGTGGTGTGTATAAGTTGTGTAGAAGTTGTGAAGAAGTCAAAAACAAGAAAATATTTTACTCGTTATTACTATAACTATATCACTCACTTATATATTATGATTCTATATCTATATATATATATATAATTTATGTATACTACTATATATACTATATATATATACTACTAATATATATATATATTACTTATATACATTATTATACTATATATATATAATTATATTTAATCAACTAATACGTGAGATATTCGCACGAACGTGAATTACTTGACATTTCGTCAACTAAAATTTCATGATCATTTCGATGAATTAATCAAGTTCAAAGTGACGAGAAGTTGTGGAAGTCTAAAGTACCTATCTATACTACTGTATAGTAGTATATAGTATTATTATTACTATATAATAGTACTATTATATATATATTTAGATACTTATATATATAGTATATATATATATATTATATACTCTCTCTCTTTCCAGAAACCAAAACCACGAAATATCAAATTTTGGAAGGCGGCCCCCATAATTTTAAGGGGACCGGCAGCCAAATAAGGGCGGCCCCCTTAATGTTTTAGGGGGCCGGCCATCTGATAGTTCCAAAACGATTTCCCTCTTATTTCTTTTGCCAAACACTCCACTTTTCAAACACCCCTTCCATCTGCTACGGTTGTGACGAAAACCGAACCCCAAAAACTCAAAAACCAACTTCTAAATCACATAATTCGGGTTAATTCGCAAAGGGCAAATTCATCTAACACGATTACCATTACATATTGTAAGTTTTTCATAACACATTTCATCTAATTCCATCTAATTTGCTCAAAATCAAGATTATGCATGTTTTATTAATTTTTTCAAATTCATAGTTTCTTTCGAATTGGGTCTAGGATTTCCATAAATAAATGCTTCCCTTAGGATTAGGATGCATAATTAACACTAGAAACTAATAATTACAAATCCTCTTGTCGAAAAAGTTTGAAAACACACTCCTTTTCAAAAATTTTCGTAAACACATTGTTGAATAATGCTATAAAAACTTGTTAAAACTAATCATATTATGTTTTCATAACTTGTAAAACATGAAACTATATTTTTCGACTAAGTAAAAATATTTTTGTATACGATAAGAGGGTGTTTGGATTATGTCCAAATAATGTCGAAATTAAGTCATTGTAATTTTTATAAAACATTGTCAAGATTCTAAACCTAAAACTAGTAATTCGGAGTTGTCAAGATATATAATTCATATATTGATATACTAGTAGCGTAAGAGTCTAGTTAAGGAAGCGTTTGGTTTAGTAAGAAAAATGGTATTTTTGAGTCAAAATATAAACCATCTTTTTCGAAAACAAATCACATGCATAAGAAACTCGTAAGAAATGGCTAGTTTTACAACCTAATGTAAATCTAGTGAATTTCATGATATATTAAGATGTTTAAAGGGGTGTTTAGATTAGTCTATAACTACTTGCTAAACATCATAAAATATTTCTAGAACGAGTTAAAAATAAAAATAAGGAACATAGTAAACTACTTCTTAGGATTAAAGTCTTAGAGTCGAAGTATGTTTACGTTCCAACATACGTCTTAACAATATATACATCTTTATTTTCCTTTATATTTATTTTGGTCTTGTTGTATTGTTGTTGTGTTTAGCTGAAATTGCCAAAAGCGACTACCGAAGATATCTCCCAAACCAAAATTTATATTCCTAAAGTTTCCCAACTCCCTACTACATCTCCTTCCATTGGACGTCTTTATCGTCAAATTGAGGATAGAAACGTTCATGAGGGACGTGTAGTAGATCGTGCTTATTCTCAATCCGACTTCATCGATCGCTTGTTCACAAGCATCAACTTCAATTGTCTCTATGAAATCAATGAACCCATTGTCCCTCGTTTCATAGTCGACTTCTATAGCCAAGTCACGGTTCAAACCAATGATCTTGGTTTCATCACCATCTCCTTCATGATCCAACACGAATTCATTACCTTAACTCTTGACCAATTCGGTCAAATCCTCCGAATTCCCTTTAGAGGTCAATCCATTTTCACAAACGAATGGGACCTCGAATCTCTTCATCGGTGTCGTCCTACCTTTGGTCCATATCTTTCCCACATTCCTTCTCCCGACGAAATTCGTCAAATTCTTGGTTTAGAACGGGTCACCACCACTCGCAAAATCAAATCTAAAAATGTCGAAATCTCTTCAAATCAAATCCTTCTCAAAGAATTAGGCCCCAACATGAAGCGTTGGGAAGAACTCATTCGAGAGAATGCGTTCGGTACCGGAGGACACCGGGACCATCTCCCGGCGTGCCTTGCTCACATGTTGTATGGTATCGTTGTTGAGCAACCATACAATTTTGCCTACTTCTTTATCAAACGAATTGAGTGTGCAGGGAAAACTCCAAAAGCCAATCTCCCATATGGAATGTTCCTCACTCGTCTCTATCGTCATGTTATCGAGCACTATCCCGATCTTGACGATAGCATCTATGAGTCCATCTATCCCACCTTGCGTCCTCTTGCTCTAAAACAAACTCGACGAACGCGTAGTGACAAGGGAAAATCCCGTCGGCATAGCTTTCACGGCTCATCATCTCATCTAGAGGATGATGATGATGAGGAAGGCGCCGAAGGTGTTAGTACCTCGTCATTCACTACATTCGTTGATAATTTAGAGGATCTTGATCTTCCCATGTATCAACCTCCATCTCCTCGTTCACAAACCAACCGAACATTTCATGAGCGACAAACCGTAATTCTCAACAGACAAAAGAGCTTGCATGAAGAAGTGAGAGGTGGCTTCGAATCTATGGGGAAGACTTTGAAGAATTTGTTTGGGAAGAAGAAGAAATGAAGGAGATTTTCTTGACTTGCTTGTTGAATAATATTTATTTTTATGATCTTTTATTATGGATATTTATGTGCTATTTGTCCGATTTGTATTCGGAAGTACTTGTATCATACTTGGTTTATTGCTTGGATACTTGCGTAGGATGTTAACTTGCTTAATTATGTTTAATATACGATTATGATTGCATGTTTTATCTCTTAATCTATATATATGTTTGCATGCTTAGCTTATGTTTATATATATATGTAACATGTATGCTTTATAATAGACCAAAATCAATGAGAAATGTCCAAATAGAGCTTGCTGCAAACACAAAACAGAAAATAACATTTTTCCAGAAAAATTTTGAAAATTTTAGTTTTCTGGGTCGTCAGATGGGCAGCCCCCTTAATTCATAAGGGGCGGCCCCCTTAAATTTAAGGGGACCGGCCTGTATTTAAGGGGGCCGGCCACCTATA
>LBNU01005138.1:69835-79879 GCA_014162995.1 Artemisia annua
TTGTCTTACTTTGCTCTTGCATACTTATTCTTACTTGCTTGTTTTGTGGAGCTTAATCTGAGTTCATTATTGCTTTTTAGTGTATCTTAGACTTAGTTAACCATTTATTATTCCAAAACTCAGCTCACTTTAGCCATTTCTTTTGAAAATCTTCCATAAGCAGTAGGTATAGGGGTGTTTGGAATTAGTTGAATTGTTGAGTTATTGATGTTATTAGAAGTTAAACTTTGCTGGTTCATTGCTCTTAGGCCACTATTAACTCAATGCAACAATTCTTTTTGTCACCTTCAAAGAAAAAAGTCAAAATTGAAAGGAAATTCATCACAGTCCATCTGTGTGAATTTTTGAATGTCAAGAACTTGATTCCAGCTTAGATTTAGTTTAGGTAGCCTAAGTTAGTTTTATTTAAGTTCTATTTATCATTATTAATCATCTGAGCTCCATACAAATTCACCAAAGTCAACTTTGTTCAAAATCTCAAAAGTCAAAGTTTGTAGAAATAAATTTTTGAATTAACTTGTTGATTTCATGTAGGTTTTAATAATAGGTTTTAGAACTTGTGCTTTTAGGATTAGTATATTTTGCTGCTTATCTACATTATAGTATTTTTAGTTAGATTAACTGCTTATTTGTTGCTTTTCTTTTAGCACTTTTTAATAAATATCCCCTGCACACAGGTTCACAAGCCTTTTCATTAGCTTGTAATTTGTTTCCTCTTGCACTATATCCTTTGATTTTTATTGTTGTTAGAAGCCCACCTGGCTTGCTTCATTTATATTTGCTTAATTTTCATTTATAAGCTTATATGGTTGCTTAATTTTGCTGATCTATAACCACCATCTGATCCCTCCACACTGAAGAGTCAGTGTGGCCAGCCAAGTTCATAAGCTTGTTATGAGCTTGTCAGTGGAGCTTAGGCTCAATTTTTGGGTTCTTTGAGAAGCCCACAGATCCAGCTTGTAGGATCAAGGGTCATTTTGGGCTCTTGAGCTTATCTACATAGCTAAATTTTGGTCTGCAGTTCCTTTACTTGGCATGTTTGATTTCAATGGTTGGAATTTGCTTATTATAGTTTATTGATCTTTTCAGTGTTAGTATCTTGTTGTTTTAGCTTATTTTGCACTCCTTTCACTTGCTTCTAACCTATCCTAGTCCTAGTTTAGCTGGTGGCTTTTTCCCTTAAGCTTTTTCAAATCCTAAATTCCAAGTTAAGCTCAAAAGGTTTAACTGTTGGTTAGAGAAGCTCACTCAGAGCTTATTTCTGCTTTTCCAAAGTTTTGGTTTTACAAAAGTTTTCTTATTTTGGTGTTAAAGTAGTTTGGTAAAAGAAAAACAAAAAGAAAAAAAGTTTGCAAAAAAGTGTACTGAGTGAGATTCGACCCCTGGTCATTTGGCTCAAACCTCAAACCCAGGCCATGCACCATCTGCCCTAGTGTAGTGTTAGTGTTTTAAGTTTCCTCTTTTATTTTTATACTTGTTCTTATCCTTATAAGCTTATTAGCTTAATTTTCCAGCTTATTAATAAGCTTTCCACCATTTTCTTATTTTTCCCTAGCTTCTAATACTATAAAGTACTTTTAGAAAAAGTTTTGTAATTATTAAAAATAGTTTAGTATTTATAATAATTAAATCTAGTTTAATTAGTAATTAATTAATTATAAATAATTAAAAAGTCAAATAATTAATTTTTTTTTTTAATTTTTCTTTTATCATTAGGTTTGTAAAAAAGTAATTTTCATTTCCGTAGGATTTTTAATTCTCAAAACTCGCGTTTTATTTTGTACATTAACGTAGATTTTAATTTAACTTTCGCGTTTTTAGGTTTGTAAACGTTTCTAGCTAATTTCCTTTCACGTTCTAGTTCTTATAGCTTATTTAAGCTGTTCCCTTTTATTCCTTAGTGTAAAAACAATCAAAATCTTTTTCCTGTTCATAATCACCCGATCACAAATCCGTTAATACTATTCACACCTCGTCGGGACATAACGACCCGGGAATATTCCTATACTCCTTGGATCATTGCATTGAGCCCTAAATGGCTTGACTTTTGTTGACCAAATCCTTGGTTGACTTTAGTTGACTGTTTCTGGGCCAATCAGTAGGACAATCGTCTGCAGCCAAGAATTGCTGCGACTGAAGGTACTGATCATAAAGGTACTGGTCATGGGTCATAGGTCCAACGAGAGGAAAATGAAACGGTCCATGAACAAACGAGTCCACAGGTGGCGAGGCGTCATCACCCTCCTTGAAGGGCTCGGTCTCCCCAGATGTGTTCCCGGATGGGATGGCAGAAGAAATAGGGGAAACAGGTAGGGTAGAATCAGATAGAATGACGGTAGGGATGCGGGATGATACCGGTGGTGCGTCAACGCTGTCAGATAATATGATAATAGGGGCGACATGGTACTGGAATATCCCAATAATAATATAAGTCATTTAGTCTACATAGTGCTACACATGCAATCGGCATAATGCTAAAATAAATCTCATTTCAGTATACATGTTAAATCAAACCTTAAAGCATGATGTCGACAAGCGCTGGCACGGAGGGCACAAAGTAGTGTCGTATAAAATATTTCGTTTTGAAAATCATGTGGTTATAGTCCAAAAATTTTCGTTTGGTTCTCTATAACCATGGCTCTGATACCAATCTGTAACACCCCAAAAATTTTATGAGCAGCGTAAATCTAATTCGGGGTAATTACGTCATAGGTTCATAGTCATGATCATAGATAATAATTCAAAAGATAAGTTTTATATCATTCGATGAAAACTCAAATATTCAGAGTTACAAAACATTTTCCAAGTATGGAACGTTTCACAAAAGAGTGGTGAGTTTGAAAAGAATGATATGTTTATTCCATAGAAAAAGGGAGGTCCTGTGTGCCATTTTAGCCAGCTCCATGCCATCATGCCGCTTAGTTTCCTGAGATAAACATGCTAAAAATGTCAACACAAAGGTTGAGTGAATCCATAGTAGTTTAATTTATAAATAATTCGAACACAAGTCAAGTATTTTAAAAATCAACAATCAAGGTAGATTGGCCTTGATAACCTGTGACATATACATACACATACATATATCCAGTGACAATATTGCTCCTAAGCCTCACGAATCGCAGCCTTAACATCGCGTCGCCATATCATAAAAGATAATAATAAATCATTTACACTACAAAGAATGCAAATGTCAAAGGGCCCCCGGTGAATAGAAATGTGCAAAATTTCTACGTTTCCTCGAATATAGCACATCTCCTACCAAGTAATCACCTTGGTAGAGATGGGCCGTTGTAACACCCCCAAAATTTTCGCAGCGGAAGATTGTGTCACTGGGGTATTACTTCATAGTTCACAGTTCAAGTTACAGAAAACGACTCTAAATGAGACGTTTTGAAATAAATTATCATTCGATTAAAATATCAGAGTTTACAAAGAGGTCCCACAAGTTTACAAAATGTACAACATTAAAGTTGTAAAGTTTTCCGAATGATAATATAAGCATTGTCTTCAAATTGTTTTCCGTGCGCCTTCACATGCCAGCTAATTCCTTTCGTACCTAAGAATAAACATGCTAAAAGTGTCAACACGAGGTTGGTGAGTTCATAGAGTTTAGTGAAAATGAATTGCATTAGGATGAAGATTTCCCAGCGAAGGCATTGTAAATCCACCCGGTTCCAAGTCTCGGCCATAACAAGACTTGCAACCTGTGTATTTACAACCCACCGCCAAACATGATTTGGTTTATGTAAACAATTGTAATATTTGAGCCAAAAGTCAAAGATATGTGTAAATATGCAACCATGTAATGTAGGGGTATCATGCCATACCCAGGCAATGCAGGTATCCCATACCCATGAAATGTAGGTAATCACACATACCTATGAAATGTAGGTATCACATACCTATGAAATGTAGGTGGTTACACACCCATGTAATATAGGTATCATGCCATACCCGAGCAATGTAGGTATCTCTATACCCATGAAATGTAGGTGGTTACGCACCCATGTAATGTAGGTATCATGCCATACCCGAGCAATGTAGGTATCTCTATACCCATGAAATGTAGGTGGTTACGCACCCATGTAATGTAGGTATCATGCCATACCCGAGCAATGTAGGTATCTCTATACCCATGAAATGTAGGTGGTTACGCACCCATGAAATGTAGGTTGTAACATGTAAACACGTAAATCGTTTGAATAAACAAAGAAACATTTGAGTAAGGCAATTGGTGTTTAAGTAAGCAAGTAGCATGTTCAAATAAAACAAGTATTGCATTCATGTAAAAACGAGCATGTATTCTCCCCCAAAACAGTTATGAAATAAGTTAAAAGTGGGGGCATGAACTCACCGTAGTAATCAGTAGTAGTTTAATACAACAGATAGTGTATGGCAAGACCACGATCTTTAACGATAACCTACGAGAGCATAGTGATCGCGTCTTAATATAATGTACAATATGAGTGTACAAGTATATGTAAAGTCATTGACTTGATTAAGATGTTGTACATATGTCATAAGTTGTGTAAAGGAGTGAATTAAATGATCAAGTCTCTATAACAAGTTTCGGGTCATCAAACTCAAGTTAGCCGTGCGGCTAGACACACAACCTTGAGACAACAACCAAAGCTATAGCCGTTGTTATGTCTCGGCTTAGAAGGCCTTTAGGAAACATCCTTGGCTTAGCCTTGGCTGTGTCTTAGCCTCAAGAGGTCAAAACGCCATAAAGACTCTCGAGTCATGATTACTTTTTAGTCTTAAGCAGGTCTAGCTGGTGTTTGCAAGTTTTAGCCTGTGGTTTTCACTTTCTGCACACGTGCACCTGAGTTTTTGTATAAAAAGTCATTCTGAGCAACTTTCATGTTTTACACTTTCGACGATTCGGACCAGAAAAGGGTCGAAATCGCGATTTATGAATCAGATCAGAAGACTAGTTGTTTCGGCACCAAATTTCTTCTACTAATCTCTACTTTAGCATAACTTTTTAACCACAAGTCCTTTTAAATGATTCAAAAGCTCAGGTTCATGTTTTAGCATCCTCTATTTGTTCCCCAACTTGTCAAGGTCCTAGGTTTATTGTTCCATGTCAAGGCTTAACAAAGTTACTAGTTACATACTAGTTGTACCAAAAAGGTTTCTACAAGTTTTACTCATGTTTTTCTCTATGTACAACATCATATCATGTCAAATTACATATAAAATATGTACAAGGTATATGACATATCAAAAGGAAAGGAAAAACATGAAATCTAAGTGTAGTCTTACAACTTTTTGGATGAAAAGTCACAAGAAATTAAGGACCACTATCCTAAGTCTTCTAATCACCAACTTAGCCTTCCAATGTTTAAACCAACTTGCTATAACCATAGAAACCTTGTGCTTGGTCTTCTAACTTAACCTTCCGTCTTGTATCTCTTGTTGTAAGCTTGAAATCACCAAAGTAATACTCTTATATTTCAGCCCCTTAATACCTTGTATGTCTTCTATTTCATCCATGGAATCACCAAACAAACCTAAGAACTAGGTAGAGATCATCAACACCTTCAACTTTACTCTTAAACTTGTTAGTTGAAAATCAAAATATGATGATGTTGTGGTGTTGGCTGCTCACGGCAAAGAGAGGGACACCAAGAAAGAAGAAAACTTTTTCTTATTTAGATTTTGCATGTATGAGATGATAATAATGTGAAGACTTAGTAGTTGATTTGCACAAATATAGCCAACTAATGACATGTGTATGTCTAGCATGTTGGACGTGGCACAAATAGGGAACAAAATAGATATTATGTGTTAACTTTGAGATGAAGTAAATTTATGAAACTTATATCTCTTATAACGTTGGATGTGATTAGCAAAGGCCACATGGCCATTGGCTTAGCTTGATTAGGCGCCACCTCAAGCATGAGGTGGTGTGGTGTTTGTCAAATGATAATTATCAGTTTATGGGGTGTAGTTTGGTCCGGGTAATTACAAATGTTAGGTTCTTAAGTTACGAAACTTAAAACCGGGCAACATAAAAATGTAATACTTGTGAAAATGTCTAAACTTATCAATATACCCCAACTAAGTATATTAAAAGTATGACAAGCCTAACGGAGTGCGTCTATGTTGTTAAAACCTAATAACTTAGGTTTGAGCACGCGTATTACAAAAGATATAAAATGCTCACGTAAGAATGACAAAATGACAATAGTTCATGATGCGCGTGGGATTGTTTAAGCACTTTGTTTTACCTCTTAAGCGGATCTCAATGAGGCTTACAATCCCACCAGCGCAGTGCTACCTGACGATGTATATAGTGCTAGTTGGCAAGTACCGGGGGATTGATCGTTCTCTCACAGGGAATAGTGTTTCGTTAGGTAAAGACTACTCCTAATTAAGCCTCTCAAGGGTGGAGCCTATGATGTATTATTTTTTGATTTTTATATTTTTGATGAAAGCAGTAAAATCTCGGTTCTTGGAAGGAGTGGGCGCGAATTGATCTTGCTAGGTCAACTAACCCAAGTTATCTACTTATGCGATTTAAAATTAAAGTTGAGAAAACAATGGTGCGCGGAAAGTTGCTGTTTACTTAGATTTTATTCACTCCCTAACTATCTTTTACCATGAATTAGTATGTTGAGTTTGCGTGGAATGACGGTGTATCCTTATCAAGTCGTAGGAGTGCCGTTCAATTCCCTAACTCTATTAAGCTCCTACTCATCTATATGACGATAACGTCAAGTATCCTATCATAAGTCACCGATACAACCTACGCATCGAAATACTACCTTAAAATCGAATTAACCACATACGATTCACGTTTCCTAAGACGTTCAAGCTTTGTTACCGCTATATAGGAGGTTTAGCCAGCTTTTCTTAAAGTCTAACGTAGATGAAACATTCATCCAAATCACAATCACACATACACATCACATGATAATCAATTAGTTAGGTACTTTCATTAGATCTAGCAACACACAAGTTAATTTAGCCTGAACATGCCTTAAAGGAAAGAAAAGCACAAACATAAAATCAACAACACATAGACATATTGTATGCGATTGACATGAAGAAAAAAAAAAAAGACTTATCTTAGATTAAACATGCAAGTTAGAGGGGTTAAAAGTACCCTTCTAAGGTCCTGTGATACATCGCAGCTAGGGTTTAAACCCTTAAGTTCTCCACCAAGTTCCTCTTTAAAACAATTAAAAATCTTCTGATATATATATGGATAATAACGGCTGACGGCGTTAGCCCAAGGTGTGACGCCGTCACGCCGACGATTAGGGTTTGTGATGGCCTCTTGACGTCGTTACGCCGCCTTGCTTCCAGATCTGACGGCCTTCCCTGACCCGCTCACCAAATTAGGCTAAAAACTCTCTGGCGTCCATTGAGTAACTTGCCAATTCTTCACTTTCATTTGTCCTGACGTCGCACGTTGGAGCTTGGACGCCGTCACCTTCTGTGCAACTTTAGGTCTTTTGAAGATTGTTGTTTTCCCACTTTTTCACTACCGAAAACGCGCGAAAATGCTTCTTTGTGATTATTTCTCCTCAAAAGTACCTAAAATGGAGAAACGAAACGACTTTGGGTGAATCCGGATCCAATAATATACGAATCAGGACTCAAACGACCCACTAAAAACGAACATTTTTCGTCTCATCAAATACCGCTTAACACTTGAGATGTTGCCTTATCCTCAAGCGAAATACGCTTTTATTCCAATTTAAAATACAAGGTTAGAGGTCATTTAATGCAAACATAAAAGTAATTTACAAGAATTAGTCGTTCCACTTTACTCAAAATAACACGGAGAAAATATACTAGCACCTCTCATGTAGTGTTTAAGTTACCTCACATCTCTCGGTTGATTAATATTATAATATAATGTTAAAGAGAAATGGATTAATATCACTACTACCTGACATAGTAAATAATTACCATAGGCTTGAGGAGAGATCGAAACCTTCTCCACTTTAGGCGGTAAGCACCTAGTGATAACTATCAAGAGGGCTTTACCAAAAGGGTTATAACGGGAGGTTTAGGGATATGGAAAAACACTGTTGGTTGAGATAAGGATAGTTTACTGGTGGCTAAGTCAATCATCTTGGTTAGTTACATATACAAGTGCGGATTGCCAAGCCAAGACTAGGATCAATCTTAAACTATCGAAAACAAAATGAAATAAAAACAAAACATAACTCAGGGAAATTTTTTTTAAAAAGATAGGGCGGATGTCTATTCGCCGATTTTTTTTTTTTTTTGAATACCTTTTTACCCTACCCGTCCAAAATAATACATCAATGGGGATTAAACTTCCCTACACTATACTTTTACATCTTTACATTTACTATTCTACGACTGTATTGAAAATAATCAAACACATGGAGTACTTTTGTAAAACGTTTTGCCCCACATATGGTGGTAATAACATGATGTTCATTCCCATACTCTCATATACATTAGTTACTTACCCATGAGTCCTAATCATCCCAACAATATGCTAACAAGATATGACTCGACTTATGCAACAACGTAACCAATAGATACGTTACAAGGTTTAACAAATAACAATAAATGCACTTAAATAGGTGAGTGCATATAAGGTAGGCTAAGGCGATTTGGTTGCCACATTTGGGGTGGATTGTAAACAAATTCTTCCTGTTAAGTAAGATGCTTAAAGTTAGAAACGAGAAGATAGGCTCTGAGCGTATACTAGGGTATTCGTGTACCAAAAAATGGGTACATCGCAAAAGCTGTGTGGAGGAATTACTTGGACCAAAGTAGTCAATGTGAATTATAATACAGGTAAAACGATTGTATTCCTAATGTCTTATCATGTAGTGAATCCTAATCTACACGAATTGTTAGTACTCACCTTGTAAGACTCGGATATGTTCACTTCGCAATTCTAGAATCTAAGTTACTACCGTACACAACATAAGCCATTAAAGTGAATGCTTCTCTTCCTACCAATTCTAGGGGTGAACCTCACCAATATTTGGTGGAAAATTTTATGTGGTACGGTTTTTTGCTATCATAAATTCTCCTATCCATGAGACGCTTATGTAGACTAAAGTTTCAACCTAAATTAATGCTAAAAATTTTAAATTTGCGCCTAAAATTACCCTAACGAGTGTTTCTCTCAGTTTTATTAACACAATTACTATCAAACAACAAAAGTAAAGCATGAATGTTATCCTATGAGGTTTATCATTAATCTACCCTTATTACCCTTACACTTAAGTTGAACATTGTCCCAATGTTCGAAAATAAGGAATTGAAAAGATAAAAAAAAGTTAAAAGAATGAATCGGAATACTCCCCTGATTCGTTCTTATGCAAGTGAAGTTAACATGGTTAGATCCGTCCTCCAAGAAAAATGAACTATCCAAAGCTTCCCTGTCCAGTTATCTTCTCTCCATTACATACTTTACATTTACTATTCTACGACTCGTATTGAAATAATCAAAACACATGGAGTACTTTTTAAAACGTTTTGCACATATGGGGGTAATAAATGATGTTCTTCCCCATTACTCCATAACATTAGTACTTTACCCATGAGTCCTAATCATCCCAAAACAATATGTACAAGATATGACTCGACTTAGCAACAACGTAACCAATTAGATAGTTGACAAGGGTTTAACAAATAACAATAATGCACTAAAGGTGAGTGCATATAAGGTAGGCTAAGGCGATTTGGTTGCACATTTGGGGTGGATTGTAAACAAATTCTTCCTTTAAGTAAGATGCTTAAAGTTAGAAACGAAAGGATAGGCTCTGGAGGGTATACTAGGGGTATCGTGTACCAAAAATGGGTACATCGCAAAGGTGTGGGAGAATTACTTGACCAAAGTAGTCAATGTAATTATAATACAGGTGTAAAACATGGGTTATCCTAATGCCTCTTATCATGTAGTTAATCCTAATCTACACGAATGTAGTCTCACTTGTAGACTCGGAATGGTCACTGACGCAAGTTCTAGAATCTAAGTACTACCGGTACACACATAAGCATTAAAGTTGAATGCTTCTCTTCCTACCAATTCTAGGG